>NW_017547290.1:238988-269402 GCF_001854935.1 Bemisia tabaci
ATGTTTCTCCATGTTTTATTCCAAAAAAGATGAGGTTATCTCCCCCTCCAATCTCGTGCTAAGAACATGAGCTTTAGTGCAATAATACCATAAGAAATAATACAATTGACTTACAGAACACACGTAGTTTAATGACAGATACTGAAATGACAAATACTGAACATAAGAGACTGAAGATATCTTGACCTCAAAGGGATGATAAAGTAGAAAATGTACGAAGCAAGGACAATCAAAATCCACTCAAGCTACCACTCTGATGCACACTGGAAAGATGGTTAAAAACTGCATTTCTATGGTAACGGTGACGCAACAGCCGTTATCCTTGCTCTCTGTCACTCAGTGGCGTGGCGTGAATTGCGATGTATCGATTGTTCTGCCATTTAAACCTATGGTGAAGAATCGATTATTACGGTGTTCGCTGCTAACACCCTGTTTATCGATCCTTTTCCATAAGTTTAAATGGCATAACAATCGATCTATAGCTAAGCACGCCACGCCACTGCTGTCACTCTACCGAAGGAAAAAAGCCGTATGAACCATCGTCAGTTGCCAAATTTACTCTGACCAAATTCGAATTTCCCGGAAAACTTGGGAATATTTTCCGTCGAATTTTTCATAGAATTTTCCTCGTTAATAGATCCATATAGTCTGAAAATTTCAAGAGAAATTATTCATAACTGTCCTCAAAAATAGACATTCTTTTGGAGGAGATTTGGCAACTCTCGGATGTTCATACGGCGTTTTTCCTTAGCGCGGCCCCGCGCCGTGGCAGTTACTGCTGTCTTTCAGTGCAAGACAGGTCTATTGTGGTGCGGAAGAGAGATTCTATTCCATAATGAGCCTTGAAATAATAGTAAAAACATGTGCTAACTGTGGCTCACGATTACATGAATTTATTTATGCTAAAAGGAACTATGTCTCAAGCAAACCCTATGCACATGGTTTCTTTTGGCATAAATACGTCCAATTTACTGTTGGCTTCCAGTTGTTGTTTTCCGGCGCACGACAGTCGACCGTGCCACGGGAGAGAGCAGTAACTTCGCTCTGAAATGAACCTTACAGCGAGTAAGAAATACACGTGCTAACCGCAGCTTAAGTTTAAATGGAATTACTGGTATCTTTTCAGCGCACGATAGGTCCTCAATAGAGTGAAATAGAGTTTTATCACCGTTTTAAGGAGAATCTCAGAGCAAGTAAGGACACTTGCTGATCAAGGCTCACTCTCAAATGGAGCTACTGTTCTCTTTCAGAGGTATCTCGACGAGGAAAACGCGGGCTTGAAAAATAACAATACAGTCATCGGTAAGCTCATAACTGTCGTTGAGGATTCCGCATGACGCCATGAATTAAAGAATAATCGTGGCCGGTGTGATTTACAGCCAGTCTCCATGAAAAGCACACACATCCACAAAAGCAATTGAAATAAAATCCACCTGAAACATTTTAAGCGACAATTTTAAAGGCTTGCAGGATTGCTGCTGCTTTGAGTTCTGTTTACAGTATGACTAACTAAGTCGGTAAAATCACCAATTTTCCTGGAGATATCATATTATTACTGGTAATACTGGTAATTCACAGTCGGATACCAAGTTTTTTTATGGCTTCTGTGAAGAAATGAGTTCTTCTGCCGGCGCGGCGGCACACAGTGGTGCGAGTATTTGGAAAAAGTCGGACGTGAAATTTTTGACAAAAATTGTAAATTTTTACGTTTATCTCATCACAATTTCAATTTTAAGGGGTGATTTTTACGGAAAATTTTACGAGAAAACCTATGAAACTACTTTTAAACGTCAATTTGTCATATTTAAGAATATATACGCCTTCAAAGTTTTTAAATCATGTCCCACCTCTGACATTGACTTGATCCGCTGTGCGGCAGGTCGGTGGCCTTATGTCCGGGATTGACAACACCGTCAAAGAAATAAAATTTTCTGAGCTTTGTACGGCAGGCGATCCCTGGAGCAAAAAAGAAAGAAGAGAAAAAAATATAAAACCCAAATGCCGGGCTCTATTTCCGATAGATGAGAGGGATTTTTCCATTTAATTTGCTGATACTTTTCCTCAATATCTAATTTTTTTCTCATCTATCAGTCATCAGCTTGTCGCTTTCATAACCAAGAGCATATCGGTGTTATATAATTAAACACTCCGTTGATCCGTCAAAGTCTACTCTATTAATAATTGGCTTTTAGAATTGCACACGACGGTAATAACGCATGTTAGAGAAAACAAAAATATAACAATATAAATAAGAGCTCTGAAATGACACATACCTGCGCGCTGCCCAGCAAGGCTGTCTCAAAACATGCGTACTTATTCATTCGTAGCCTCGCCACATTATAGAAATACTCATACTGCGTTACCAGGGAGGGAAATCAGTGGCGTCTCTTGAGAGTTGGCAACACTGTTTTTTCTCCATTTAAATCTATATTAAACTATCGATTCTAGGTGAGGCAGCCTGCTTTGTCTAAAATCGATGTATTCAATGGATTTAAATGGAGTATTAACAATGTTGCCGGCTTACTGGAAATGCCACTAAGAGCAGTAAGTGCAAAAATAAAGCTTTCAGAAAATTGGCCTTCATTAGCGTGTGTGCAGAAACGTTTATTAAAGGAAGCCTCGGTTTTACGGAGGATTAGAAATACTCATCCAAAAGACCCCTATCAGAAATTTTTTTGATGATCGAAATCGACAAGACAATAGAACGATATATGGATTGCATTTTGCAAAAAAAAAAAAAAACCAGGAGCATTGCAATGTTGCTAAGATTGTACAACTTCATTCATTGTAATATAACTATTGACATCCTGAAAAAATATAAAATTTACATGGTAATTTCGTCTTAAATTTACAGTTTTTAGCGAGTAAAATAGATGATCAGGTTTTTCTTCCAAGACAAAAGAAGTTGCGCACAATCTTAGCAACATTGAAATGCTCCTGGTTCCTTTTTGCAAAATGCAATCCAAAGATTCTGCATGCGCCACGCTTGCATGGTTAAGTTTGGATGGGAATATTTTTCCCACAGAGCGATTCCAAAGTGGAAAATAATAAAATAATAAAATATCCCGCAAATAAAAGAAAATACGAGGCACCGCACTCGAGGCGCACCTCAGTATACACGCAATGCGTGAAGTATCCTGTTGTCTTGTGAGGCGCTACTATGCGTTCCGCTCCGTGCCGGCCGCACACACCGCGCTTTCGTGCTTACCTACTCGAGAAAGCGTGACATCTGAGAGTGATACCACTATTCGACCTCGTGGGAGCTCGGGTTGCTTACATTAAAAACTGGAGGCAAACTGACAGTCAGGCAAAGTCACCGCTCCGCACGATGCGTTCGATGTAGTCTAACCGCCCAAATTTGTAAAAATTACAAATATTTGGAAGTTCATTGACTCTCCAAATGATATAAAGGTACTAGGGGGCTACGCGGCCCAACCCCCTGAAGGCGCTCCGCCCCCTCAATGGGCCGCTTCGCGGCCCTATTTTTACCCTCCTATCAGTGTTAGTTTCATTTTCCCCTAAAAAATTACGATATGAGGTTTACTTTAATTTCAAACTTTACTTAAAATTACTTTAAAATTAAAAGGACGCATTTTGGAATGACAGCTTGATGAAATATTGCAGTAAAGCAACGAACAATAATAGTCAGGTAATAATTCAGTTATGCATGAGTCGGGAATCGAACCCACACGACGTTCAAAGCGGACGCATTCGACGTCTCAGACGACTCGGCCACCGCTCGACGTGAGGGTTTTGGTGCGAATCTTGTGTAGATAAGTGTAGAGCTGATGCGCAGGCTACACAGCTACTGCGCAACCTCCTCGACCACTGCGCATCCTCCCGCGCATAGCGGTAGCAGTATCGGAGCATTCTGTAAACTCACTCACTTTTATAACGTGATTTTAAAAAAACCTGGGTCCTTTTTCCAAAATCTGATCACAGCGGGCTCATCTAGGGCCTATTACCTGTAAATTTACGCAAAAATCATGGAAATCGGCCCGGTAGAACGCTCAAACGAACTATGACAAAAAGTATAAATTTACATTGTTTAAATGGGAGAATTCGCAACTTTACCACGTAATATAAAAAAACCTGGGCCATATTTTGAAAATCTGAAAAAAGTTGGCTTATCTAGAGACAATTGCCCGTCGATGGCCGCAAAAATCATAAAAATCGGCCCGGTAGATCGCTGGAACTAAGCGTTACCAGTTTCGCAAAATTAGGAGGTCTTGGAGCTTATAGTATAGAGAAGTCCGACAGCGGTCAAATGGACCGAGTTTATCAGAAAGGAACCAACCCACATAAAGTTGAATCTGAGAAAGAGAGGTTTGAAGTTTTATTCCTCCATAAGACTCAATGTAGAAAATGAACGTTAACCCCTCTTTTTATGAACTAATTTTTATTTTTCGACTTGGCGGAAGAAAATATACGACTATAGTGGAACTCAAAAACATTAACTCAATTTTTTAAAAAATGTAGGTTGGTTCCTTTTTGATTAACGCGGTCCAAATATCCCGCTGAAAAGAGACACTGGAACAAAAAACACATTGGATCTAGAGTCCAGACTCTTAAAAACATCGACAAGAAAAAATTCTCTTGATTCAATCAGATTTAAGCCTAAGTCAAGAACCAAGCCTCTTAATTTGAGCGGATTTCCTTTTGATTTAAGCTTAAATCTGATTGAATCAAGAGTCCTTTTTCTTGTCAATGTTTTCAAGAGTCTGGACTCTAGATCCAATGTGTTTTTTTTTTCCAGTGCAATGAGCTTGGTTCCTTCTTGCAAAATGCAACCTAAAGAGCCTGCTGTAAGAAGAAGTAAGACCATAATCGTGAGGGGGCCCAAGGATCCATTTCCGTTTCATGGGAAACTGATGGTATTGAACGGCTACAGCTACAAATTTTCTGGCGGGAGGGGGGTAGAGGGAGACCAGCCCCCTAAGAGCCCCCCTCCTTCTGCCATTTTAACCTGTTCATAGCTACATGTTCTCCATAGAACCTTGGTGTTTGTGCTATCCGAGTCTCGTTTTATGACCTATGAGACTCAACCATCAAAAAATTAACTCCGAGACGCTGGAGACCGATGCATCTCGGTCTCATAAATCGATTTTCTCGGAAAAACTCAGGTCTCCGAAATAAATTTCATTTTACGGATCCGGTTCCAGTTCGTTGAAAAATAAATTTAAAGGAAAAACAATAGCGGAGCGCCCAAAATAGAAAGAAGGCCAAGGAAAGAGCCCGCGCGGTAGCCTTCGGAGCGGGTCGCGTCTTCGCGTCGAAATGAAAAATCGCGCGGTATTTTATATGACAAAACGGTGCCATTAATCTTTCGTTATTACTATGAGAAAAAAAAAAAAAAAACTCGCGCTTTCGTTTCTGGGAATCGAACCCCGGCCCAACGGACGCTAACGGTTCGATTTTCGCCCGCCTCGCGAATCTGCGCGTGCGAGTCCGCGAATTTGGCGCCATGATGCCGGATCTAGACGTCGGGAGGACGGGAAAATTCTCTGAATAGTTGAGACTGCTGAGGGCGCCACCGCATCCCCCCCCGCCCCTCCCCCGGCAACCGAACGACCTTCTCAAGTTCACTATCCGCGGACCCTCCAGTCATAAACTACTGGATGGGTCTCACTCGCGTTGTCGGATCGGCGATTAATGCTCGATTAAATGCTCGATCAGCTCGATTTAATGAGTAATATGGGGCCGTGCATAAAATAAGCAATGCTCTCTGAGCAATTCTGCTTTATTGGTGCATTATACTGCCGGGCTAAGCAAGAACGCCGTAAATCCATCAAGATTTTCCCGCGTTTTTTGGAATTTACCACTTTAACTTAAACTGACACTTAAACTGTTTTACCCATGCACCTCAAATTTTCAGGTTAAGTTCTTGATAGTATTTGCGAAAGAATTCTGTAATAACACTGTCCCCAGGTAAACAAGATTTTCTGCTATGATACGTGGTTTAAAAAAAAAATCAAAATGGCGTTTACGGCGTTTTTGTGTTGCACGGCAGTATAAAAGGGTTGTCCATAAATTACGTCACCCATCAGAGGGGAGTGCGGGCGTGCTAAGGAGGAACGCCGTATGTGCATTCGAGAGTTGCGAAATTTCCACAGATGACACGTGTATTTTTTAGGATATTATTGTTTATTTTTCCTTGGAAATTTCAGAAATTTCAGACAGAGTAGCGTGCAAACTTGTCTTAAAAACGTGAGAAATATATTCCCAATTCGCGCAGTAAATTCAATTTTGATTGGAGGAAACATGGCAACGTCTGAAGGATCATGCGGCGTTCTTCCTTAGCACATTAGAGTGGGGGTCTGGAGGTAAGTGACATGGAGGAGGAGATGGTTGTGCGGCAAAAGTGACGTCACAGTACCATAAAGAGAAAAAAAATGAATTTTAGGCTTTTTCCGTAAGTGCTCAACGTTATTTTCGAATTTCGAGTCATTTTAACAAGTGAGTCAATGTGTGCTACACCTGCAGCAAAGGTTTGCCTCAACCCCAGACCTACGCAAAAAGGGAGGTGGGTACGCTTGAAATGGCGTGCTTTTTAGGGGGGTGGGTATGCTTGAAATGGCGTACTTTTTAGGGGGGCGGGTTTGGAAGTAAGTATGTGACACGTTGATGACAAAAGGAGAGGGAAGGGTGAACAAGCCATGAAAAATGAGTGATGTAATTTATGGATGGCTTTGAAGGGGGATAAAGAGAGTCAAGCGGGTGTGTTGTGTAGCAACTTTGCAGTTTTGCAAGTAGTCTCGTATTTTGCAAACTTGCCAAAAATAAAAAAAAAAACCTTTAAAAAGTAAGTATACATATATGAAGCTGAAGCAAGTCATATGTACTTACATCAACGTGCATAACTTTCTACTTCCATATGATAGGAAAGTATGGCAACACTGTAAATGACCAGTTACTACAGCAACCTGATGATTTTCAGAGGACATCCACCGTTTTCCTTTCTTATTTTGTTCATCGTTCCCTTTTTAGTGTATTTTTTTTTAGAGTTACTCTTTATTTTTTACTCAGGCTCTCTTGATTTGTGACCTTGCCTGCCGATCAACAGGTTAGTGGTAACTCAGTTCGGGCCTCAAGAAAACGGAGCTGAGGAAAAACTGGAGAGGAGGCAAAGATAAATAAATCTTGGTAAAGAAAATAAAAAGTGAATCGAGTGAGGCGAAGAAAAAGAAGAAAAAAGGAGAGAAATAGTTCGCGATGACCTTGAAATAGTTTTTGTGCGATTAAGTGTCATCTAATGAGAGCAATTTTCTATTTGATGGACCGGCTGTGTTCACGGCCCACTCGCATAAATATTTTAAGTGTGACTATTTTACAGTAAACAAAGAGAGGTGCTTACAAGTGGCAATTTTTTTATTGAGTGCTAATTGTAAAAGTTGAATCAGCG
The DNA here is from genome assembly GCF_001854935.1 of Bemisia tabaci. Lineage (NCBI taxonomy): Eukaryota > Metazoa > Arthropoda > Insecta > Hemiptera > Aleyrodidae > Bemisia > Bemisia tabaci. Next base: position 246,391 of record NW_017547290.1, read on the forward strand.
CTAAGCTTCAGCATTGCTGTAATGACCGTTAAACTACCCGACAAAATTTTCAAAACTCGCTTATGGTGTGGTTTTCTCTGATTTTTCCTTACATTTACTTGAACATGCCCCCATATTAATTTATGTAACTTCAGGGTAACGAGGGTGATAAAATTTCGTTTTAATGAAGTTGATTATCAGATAAACCGTGAACAGTAAATTAGCGTGATGTAAATGCCTACTGCTCCGGGCGCAGTATACCAGTTATCCCAGCCTTTGATCTCATCTGGTGGTTGTTCACGTATCTTTTTCATCGAAGTACGTAAAATAAAATGGAAAGAAAAAATTCCTAATTTAATTGGTATTTCCAAAGCTTCTTACTTACATTGAAAAGGCCCTTTTACTCTGCTGAACAGCAATTTTCTTAAGTCGAAGCTGAAAATTACTTTTCTTCAATATAAAAACGGCATTTCAATCATACTTATTCTGTATAATCAAAATATCTGGAAGTATATTAGACATGGATTTTTTGTTTTATTATTATTAATTTCTGTTAAAAAAAAAACAGTTCTTCGTTTTGTCTCCTGATGAGTGACCTCTCCAAAGCAGTCTTTATTTACTTCTTAATTTGTTTCTTCTTCTAACGAGACAAAGTGCAGAAAAATTTGCCGCTGTATTAATGGCGTTCTTCACCAAACCTGCCACACGATCAGGGTAAAACGCCGCACAAATACGTTGCCCAAATACCTAGACGTCGACAACTTTTCTTCGATCAAGGACGAACCCAAGGAAAATTTGTAGATATTTAAATTTAAATTTGTTTTAGAATTGTATCCGCGGTTTAAGTCTAAGTAAAGAATCTGATAATTTCAAGAGAACATATTCATTACTGCAAAAAAAAAAATTAACATATTTCTTACAGAAAAATTTGCAGAGTCTACATTTTCAAACGGCGTTTTTCTTTAGGAAGGTTTTAAATTCGTTAGGATAATATTCGTTAATATTCGTAGGATCGTTGTCCTGTTTTCTATTTCTTTTCGACTTTTGGTTCCACGCTTGGACTCGAACTCTCCAAAAGTGTCTCCCTGTACTTACAAAAAAGGCTTGCATCCTAACTTTGCGTGCGTTTACCAGCAGCTCACCTACTTAATTATGTTAAATACAAATTTTATTAGGGTATAGTAAGTATAACAATACTCTCTCATAAAAGAAGAAAGCTATCTTTAGTTTCCAAATGTTTCCCCTTGTGAGGAAAATGATTAGCACAAGAACTTTTTTCAATGGTGCGCGCGTGCCTTTTTCCTTGACATGCGAAGACCCCAGACAATTTTTTCTCTCATCGTAATAAAACAATGGGTCAATATTTTCACAGTTATCTTTTTTTGCAACGATCGTTGAATTCCGACGAACGCTTGACCTTTTTGTGAGTGCTCTTGTCCCTCATTTTTAGTTTTTACTACAACTTTTTCTCCTTCTTATATGTTCAGCATTCTGTATTTTATGTAAAACGAAAAAAAAAATGCGGAAAACAGGCTGCAAATATGTATGAAAGCTCGTAACTGTAACTGCGTATCAACGAACAGAACATCAGGGAATTCAATGCCGTGAACGAGATTCTCAAAACTAACGGCATAAACTTTAAATACCGCGCCTCTTGAAATTAACAAAAGAAATTAAATCTTATAGTTTCCAGTATTTCGTCATACAGAATTAAAACTGATCATGATTTTGGACTCGTTGGATATTGGCCTATTTCTATAACTAATCCTGTTTCTCGTTGAACGTTTTGACAAAAAATCAGAATAAAATATTTGATAGTTTCGTTTGATTCCAAGTAACTCAAATTGCAAAATGGTTGAGTATAGAGAACGGAATAATATTTCTAGAGAAATTCGGAGGAATCCCTGAGCTTAGATTTCCAAATTTAAGCTATAGTGACATTGAAAGCTGAATTTATGACAGTTGAATAATTTCCCTTTTACAGAATTAAAATCTTCAATTTTATAATTTAATTCAATAATTATCTAAAGATTCAAATCAGAAATCTAGCCGGCAAGAGGTCTAATTTCATGAAAAAATAGCCTAAATTTGCATACCAAGAAGTCCGAATTCTCACAATTTATAGCAGAGGCCCCTGAAGGCCCCACTAGCAAGTTCGCAAACTCCCTCCAAAATCTTTCCTCCTGATGTAAAGGTATACAACGAAGTGGTGCTAAATTAAATTTTACCTATAATCTTTTATTCTTTCTCCCAACGGTCTCAATAATTCTCAAGCACGGTAGAATATATTTAGATCTGGATTTGCAGAGAAGAATGACGCACTTCAAAAAATGTGCTAAATTTAATCGCAAGATCAATTGGGCTATCTTGAGTATTTTCCCGGGTGCAAATCTCAATGGTATGAAGGTACGTCATGCAGGAATGACGTGTGCAAAACAGCACATATTACGGAGAAAAAAATGAAATTTGTAATGGCAGCAATAACAACAAAACTGAGGATAAAATGCTTCGGTCAATTTTGGGAGTCCTACGCAGCAGTTTGAGTCTAGGATTAGACAGCAGCGTGGTTCAACGGTCGAGCAAAGGGGCCCCGAAAATTAAAATTCAGGCCCTATCCAGAAGTGAAAAACACTTGGCTGCAAAGATGGCGCGTTATCCGGGAACGGGTCGGTGGCATGCTGCTGCGTTAAGGAAAAACACCGTATGACAAATCAAACGTTGCCAGGTTTTCTTTTGTAAAATTAGAATTTCCGGAAAAACTCGTGAATGTTTTCATTTGAAACTTTCTGCGGATTTCACCAGCAGTTTATTGCAGTGCATTTGAAAATTTCAAGGAAAAATATTCGTAACTTTTTTCTAAAATAAAAACTTTATTCGAGTCGATTTGACAACTTTTAAACGCTTATACGGTGTTATAGTTTAGCACGGAAGCATGGTATGCGACAACGCAAGACGGCTTATCCGTTGAGCGGGGTGCAGGGTCATCAAATGTCAACCACTCACCAAAACAGAAGTGATTATAAAAATGGTTTTCGCTCGACAATGCGGACGTTGAAAAGTCGTTGAAAAGCCGGAGCGGAGGTGAAAACCCGTCGGGAAATCAAAACGACTTAAAAATTTAAAGGGCCAACATTTTTATCCCCCCCCCCCGCAATCGGTAACGGGTGAGTGACACCTGTCACGAAAATCATTAACACCATACCTCTGCCGTCCTAGGGAAGAATGTCGTAAAAACATTTGATAGTTGCCAAATTTCCTCCGATAAAATTTTTATTTTTGAGGAGGGTTACGAATTTTTTCTCTGGAAATTTTCAAATAATTTAGATCTGATGATGAAGAAAATTCTCTAAAAAATAGACCAGAAAATATTCAAAAGTTATCCTAAAATTTTGTATTTAATCAAAGGAAATTTGGCAACTGACAAAGGTTCATACGGCGTTCTTCCTTAGCATGGCACACCTGTCGACCTGTCGCGGTCCATAAGCTCAATTCGGCAGCTTTATTCGTAGCACGCGTGATTTTTGGCCAGCAGGGGGCCTGATCAAAACAAAAATCAAGCCCTCCAATAGAGAGACCGACGTGTTGAGATCTTTACGATTGATCAAAATTCCGAACTCGTAAAAATAACGCGGTTTGTTGTCTTTATTAAAACTGCCGAATCTCAAGAGAACACGGTGGCAGACCCATATTAAGAAATCAATAAAGATCGATGTTCCTACAATTTTACGATATTCCAAAACAGCAGCCACCTTCCCACTACGCGATAATTCAGTGGATATACAGTAATTAAAGACACATTCACCTTTAAAGTGGCATAAAATGTTGTGTATCTAGATTTATATACATTTAATTTGAGAGGATCTAATGTATGAATATATACTGAGGAACAATTTTGGAAAAGAGTGAGTCGATGATTCACTAGAGTTTATGAATACTGGATCTAGGTAGGTAGTACCACGCTAAACTATGTGACGATTTAAATGTTTGTTTTGCCTCGAGAACTCTCCGGCAAGGGACAATTTGTGGCTCTATTACAAAATGTGTCAGTTGCGCTAGACACAGAATCGTGTTATGATTATATAAGCTCACAGATCAGCAAAAAAATTATAAGATCTATTCAAATGATAACAAAATGATAGCACCTATTCACTCGATTTACGTCGAGTATAATATGCACATGTGTGCATCACTGATTGTTGAGACCAAGATGGAAGAAACTATAGTTTGCACTACCTTGGTGGATGACGTCAAACGCTGTGTTTTTTGATAAGTATTATCTACATCAATATTGAACATAAAAATACAGCGTTTGAAGTGTTTGAACAGATTTTATCATATTTTACTAATCAGAAAGTCTAAACCATCAGAACACGATTCTGTAATACTACCGCAACTGACCTATTCAAGACTTACGTTTAAGAGAACTTGAATTCGAAACCTGAACCACTCTCTCTTTTACCCGTATCACTTATTCGACTTAATATTGGAAAATTTCAGGAAAAAAAGAAAAAAAATTGGGAGTGCATGAAATAAATAAATCACCGGAGGTGAACAAATTTCCCTGTTGCTTTTGTAAGCGGATATTTTCGTATTAGAGCGTTATAGTAATGAATCTTTGACAGTCCAAATATTCCTCAGGATCGTTTCATGGTTTGTGGATTCTGCCCTTTGCGTTCATTTTCCCTCTTCCCATAATTTTCAGCTGGGTTCCTCTATTCTCGTTTTTTCGGCAATATCTATTTTTGTATCGCAGACCCCCTAGCAGGTCCTCGCGGACCCCTGCGGTCCCCCAAATCACTGTTTATTGCTTTGTTGGAGGATGGATGAAAATCCTCGTATAAGGACACGTGTGCCCTCCACATTTAACCAGGAGCTTACGACATTCATCCATTTGCTTTTTCCTCTTAGAATAAAACAGGACGGTATCCAAGTTACTCGTTATTAGGAGTTATCATATTTTTGTTGCAACAAGGATAGCAATCCTGTTTTTGAGGATCTAACTATTTACGCAATGCAAGTTTAGAGTACGTTTCACGAACAAACATAGGCAAAACACATGTTTGAAGACCATTGTTTTACTTTTATCAATGTTCTGTTTTTAAACCATTTTTCGATGTTGACTTTGCGTTCCGAGATGTAAATGATCTTAACCGTTTTGTTAAATTTCACACTCTATTCATATTATTCAGATTCATGGGGAAAAAATTGAATTGCTGATTTAACGATTTTATATTTTTAAAAAATGTTCGAAATGTTTCAATGTAGATTTTACATAAACAAATTTAGCTTTCCACTATGGTGAAATGCATACATTTGAAACATGTCGGACAAATTTTTTAACAATTTAATTGTTAGATCAGCAATCCATCTTTTCCGTGTTTTTTCGGCGCGATAAAGGCCCTGGATGAAATTCACCCCTGAAATCATTCCGCAATTTCTAATGGTGTGCTCTCCTGCACATTAACTGCTCCATTATTCGAATACACGTGCGCCTGAAAAAGGAAAATTTTCAGACAAGCCTGAAGACATCCGTTTTTCAAGGATCGATCCGCAAATGGAAATGACCTTTTAAAATTATCCGTCCATTATCTTGCCTATCGTAAAATCTCACTTAAAAAATTAGAATGCAAAGTAGGGCCGCTCTCCAACAGACAGGCATTTCTGAGTGACACAGCGGCCCAGAAATAACAGAGCTAAGCACCAGGTTGTAACTATAAAAAGGCCGAGACGTCTTAATCGTGACGTCAAAAGCAAGTGTATGGAAGTCATCACCTGTTTTAAAGAGAGGGGGTATGCATGTCCTGTTCCAAGCATGATCACGTGACTTGGCTGAGTCAGGTGGCATTCGGAGAGGTGGTTGATTGGTGCTTGGTAAGTGACGTCAGCTGGTACTCGGACGTCATTGGTTAGTTCTTCGAATGGTTTTGATCAAACTTTAGACAAGCTTACCTTGGTGCTTTTACCGTAAGTAATAACAGTCCCATATTGGCTCCACCTCTGCCGCTCCTCATAGTTAACCCGGTGTTGCCCATTTAGGGTAAAAAACAGGACAGTTTTGTTGCGGCATTTGCAGGGTCAGTTCTTGAATCTTCTGGGCTACAACAGAAATGTATTCATAGTCCTCCTGTGTCATGCTGTATTGTTGCACTAGGACCTTTCACAACTAAAGTGAATCTCTCCTCCAAATTGAAATTCACAAAGCGCTGAATGAATGGTACTAATTGTGTCCGACTTGCATGGAGAAAAAGAGGGGTTTTGTTTTTATCTACATGACATCATTTTCTCTGCACGTCAAAAGCATAAGGAATTGAAACTATCCGATTGAAGGACCAAGAAAAAATATAAAAAAATGAAAGATTAGGGGGAGACGTGCAAAATTTGGCTTAGGTTGATTAAAATAGCAGGTAAGAGTTATTTTAAAGTCCAGTAGAGAATAAATTATCTCTTTACACGTATATGTCACTCAAAATTATTTGCTATGTAGGAAATACTTAAGTGTTTTGTAAATATATTATTTTATTCGTTTTGGTTGTCGCAGACATTGCGATAAAATTTCAAAAACTATAACACCATTAAAATACAAATGACAATCCTGGGTTTTAGGGATCAAAATAACAGTAGACGGCTGACTGGAATTATGCTATTTACAGCGAAAAAACAAAAAAATATTATCGGAGGGATCCCTCAAGACCTGTTCGCCTTTCTCTATGTGCCTTTTTTTAAAACCTGTCTTGTATTGCTGTATGAAGATGATATTCTATTGCTTACTTTAAAAAATAAAAAAATAAAATGATCAATACATAAAAAACCAATAACTGAAAATGTTTGAGAAGACTATTCTCACGTATCCCCATCAATCCAATCGTACATTGCCTCACGACAGCATTAGCCCATTCGATAAAATACAGAAATTCATCACGAATTGGCATCCCTTCAATTGACTTCCCACCTATGTTCCTACACTGCTGTATCCTTGAACGCTTCCCCATTAAGAGAGGGAAGTCAGGGATAGAAGTGAATTCTCCCCCTCACCCTCACCCTTCCCCCTTCCCTCTCCTCCCACTTGACCTGCAAACCACGCGGGGTCGTTCGTCAGTTCATCAAATGTTTACTCACCGTTTGACTTTTCACCTTCACGTGTAGTCACCCTCTCTTCCTATACACCCACACACACATATGACGCTCCCACGTGCTTTAAGCATACATACGGATCCTGAATTCCTCAGTTGGATAATGCCTTGGCTTAATTTTAATGCGACACGTGATAGGAAGATCACTTTAATATAATCATCGACCTTTTTGTGAGTGAAGTGAAGGTTCAACATCCGGGATTACATTTTTTGTTGAATTTATACTGAGCTTTGATCTTAATGAATCGAAAACTGAAACCTGAAAAGCTCGGTTTAGCAAGAGCGAAGATTTGGGTTTTAATCAATTGCTACTGTTTAAGTTTCCAAGAAATATCTGGGTGGTGTCATTTGTTTTGAGTAAAATCAACTTCCAAGCTCGTAATAGCTATAAAAATCGAGACTAAAATAACGGCACCAGGCATGATTTCAAGGGATTTTACCTTTTGAATCAATCAAATTCTGACCAAGTTTCTCTATATATTCCGATTGTGAAGTGGCGTTAGGTTAGACACAAACAATTCTCTTATTTCTTATCTTTTGATTGATGCGTTCGAAATCAGTTTACATTATTCAAATTTCAATATTAGAATGAAGGCTTTAGCTCCAGTTGAGAGCTAAAATACTAAAAAACTTTCACCTCACTCAGGCACAAGCGGTTGTTGGTTTAAGGAGATTCAAACGTTTGCATCAATAGTAATTTAAATCGTGCTCAACGGGCTTTTTCTTTTTATTAAACAAAAATTAATTCTATGCGAATCAATTTCAGAATAGCTGCATCGTTTGAACATCATCCGAGTTGCCAAAGCGTAGCAATTATGATACTTATTTACACTTTTATTGTGGTAAAAACCGGGCAGGGGCCGTCAAAAGAAATGACGCGTGGTCCTACTTTTGCGGCGATTTTAGCGTCGCGCAAGTCAAGTATGGTGCGAATTCGATCCAGTTAGCGGCAACGTGCCTATACCGATAGTCGAATAGTTATCCCAAATAACGCTCGCATCGCATTTGGTGCAATGCGAGAAGTATTCAGGCAGTCTTGTAGGCGCTAGTGTGCTCCTGGCGCCGACCGTACTATTTGGCGCAATGCATGAAGTATTCCAGCAGTCTTGCAGGCGCTGTTATAAGTTTGACACCGACCGCACCGTGTTTGGCGCGATTATTCGAACTCGCGCGCGTTAGGATAATCACGGCATCGAACAATGGGGCTTAAAAGGCCCATGTTGCGTTTTGCCGCCGCATGCGCAGTCCAACGTTGCCTCGTTTCTCCAGATAAAATATTTTTTCCGAGAAAAGTTAGGAAAATTTTCCCTGTTTGCTTTTTTAGATTAAATGGACCATTAAACTAATTACGAATTTAAGCCCTCTAATGTATGATTCTTTAACAGAATTTCACGCAGAACATGATTTGCGCAACGAAAACTACTGAAATCAACTTCGGCTAAGATATTAACGTTTTTATTGTACATTGGTTACAGGAACTTTGAATTGCCCGGTCACAAGAAAAAGAAAACCCTAACGCGAGTCAAATTGCGCACCACAACGGCGTTAGCAGACTACTCAACCGAGCCTTGTTCCTGCCCCACACTGTGTTGTTCAAAGTGTGTACAGCTTGAACTTAGCGTCAAGATCGAGGTTGCCGTATTTTCATATTACTGAGACTGTCATAGTGACTTTGAAGGGCAATATAACCCAAGTAAGTAATCATTTCTTCCATGAGCGGAAAGTTTGAATTTATTCATAAAAAAAACTTTATTGCCACGGTTAAGAGTTATTCTAGGGTTAGGATTTCGATCCCTTGAGCTCGACGTTGAGCGATCAATGTCCTTGTTGCCAATTGGTGTTCACTCCCGAGCCTGCAATCCTGGGATCGGAGGATTGTGGAAATTTTCCTGCTTTTCGTTCACTACTTTTTCTCAATTTTTTTGGGACGTATTTATGCTGAAAGGAACTATGTCTCACGCATCCTTTTAGCATATATACGTCCAATTATTGGACAACGTGATACTGAAACATACAGGGTCCGCCCATTAAAGACTTAAGGTTATACATATAGGACCACCTGATCCCTTAAGACCTCTTAAAGGATATCGGGAAGGGAGAAGAAACTTGACACAGGGGCAAGAAAGGGTCTGAAAAACGGGGAAAACACTTGACGTATGACGTCACATATTGTTTTTCTTGTGACGTAAGTACTATCTCAATTTCTATCATGTGCTGGTTACACGCTCAAACTCCCAGCAATTTCCGATCAAATGGTGACTGGTGCGCACGATCTACCATCAAATTTCTGCGGCCTGCAAAAATTTGATGGTAGATGATGGAACTGTGGGGCTCATCCGTCATCTGATTTCCACACAATCGTGCTTATTTCAATCAACACGCTCTTTTAATTAATTTTACTCATTAATCTAGATAACTCTCGACCGTCATCTTGGTCATCATTTTGATCGGAATTTGACGGAAATTTGAACATGTAACCAGGCCATAACGTGAACTCTATTTTGCGTATAAAACTATGCTTTCTGGGGCTCATACGGAAATCGAGATACGTCCTTACGTCAATATAGACGGTCTAACATTCTAAACTCGGACGTCATAGATTAATTCAACACTCGCGAGGCATCCTGCTAAATTTAAATCAAACCGCACATCAATGCGCAAACGCGTTTTTCCCGTAGCGATCAGATGTAATCAAACAGAAATCAATTCAATAGAGAATCGNGGGGGGGGGGGGGGGGGGGGGGGGTCGGAAGCCTCGGACTGAAACCTGGCCTGACCATTGTTCGAAGGGATATTTATGATAGCCCCCGGTCGCGGCAATCTCGTTTCATACGGCTAATAGTTTCGTCACGTCACTGAGCACGCACACACACACTCGCGCAGCGTCATAGCTTCGTTTCCGGTTAAAATAAATAGACGAGCTAATAGCTCTTGAATTTCGTGCGCCCCCGCTTCGGGTCGCTGCACCCTGTGACGTGGACCGGTGGAGAGGATGATTTGCCGCGCCAAGCAAAAACGTCGTATAAACATTGGAGACTTAACAAATTGTTCCCGGATAAAAGGTGAACTTTTGAGGAGGGTTTTGCATATTTGCCCTTGGGATTTTCCGATATTTTACCCTCCTTGACATGAATTAATTTTTTATCTCAGATTCCGGGGGTACACTAACTAGTCTCTTGTGTAGCTTGCATAAAAACCATAGGACTTTACATTTTTTAACGTAGAGTTGATAAAAGGACTCAACTCGGTTGCGTTCTAGCATCAGACAAATTATGCGGAAAAGAGAGGGAATGAGGAAGGAAAAAAGAAAGAGGGGAAGTTGCACGAAATGCAAGATTTTAATTTTCACGAAATGTAAATGGAGGGTTGGTAAAATTATTTAAATTGGTTGGTATGCAGTTTTCTTCTGTGCATGAGTGGATTGCACTTTGCAAAAAGGAACCATAAGCGTTCCAATGTCGCTGAGACTGTGCAACTTGTTTCACCTTGTAAATATAAACAGATCATCTAAACAAATTCCATCTCAACTCCCAATTAACTATGGACTCGAGAAAAATTACCTTTGTAAATTTAATTTTTTTCATGAGTCCACTAATTTGTTGCAGAGAATGTAAGTTGCACAGTCCTAGCAATCTTGGAATGCTCTTAGTTCCCTTTTAGAAAAATGCAATCCAAGTGGTCCTCTCTTAAGACTTATTTTTTACTAGATAAACGTGAGCACACTTAATCTAGACAAATAAATAAATGCATTTCTACTTTAGCTTGACTCTATTTTTTATTCAAAATGGTAACTTTTTTTGGTCGATTTAAAAATAGTTTAATCTCACGTATGTCGCATACGCATTCTTGATTCCAAAGAGACATTGTGGAACCAAAATAAAGGATAAGGGGACGAAATATCAATCGTGGGTGTGGGACGTTGCACACTCAAGATCTTACTTTATTTAATTTTTTAAAGAGAGGTAGCTGTTATTTCCATGGGATGCTGTTCGGAGGATATACAAATAAATCATATTCGACAAAAGTCAGCAACATTACAGCGTCTAACACCGAAATGCACAATTTGTAGAAATGCGATAGCTCTTTTATACTGCCATACCAAGAAAGAATGTCATATGAGCCTTCAGAAGTTACCAAATCCTCTTCGACAAGCTCGAATTTTCAGGAAAATTGGTACATATTTTTCCTCCGATTGTTCAAAAAATTTCTTTGAAATTTGATCCAGAGTGTCTGAAAATTTCAAGGAAAAATATTCACAACATTCTTCAAAAATAAATATTTTCTGAGAGGCAATTCGGCAACACTGGAATACTCATACGGCGTTTTTCTTGGCCTCGTCAAAGCTTTATTTCTCAAGCGGATCCTCACCCGACAATCTTTCACGAAGGGGTGTCAAAGGGAGAAAAATTCCTGAAATTAAAAAAAAAATGACACACTGTGGGAATATATGGATTAAGGAAGGAGGAGGGTTGATTTTCACACCCTCGCCCCTCCCCCTTCACGACTACGCCACTGAGAGGATAAATTAAACTTTGTTAACAGCTAAATTAGCATTAAAATATTCCAGAATGTATTAAAAAACACATGTATTTCAGTACTCTCGGACATTTTTTACCAGCCACCGAATCAAATGCCTCCAACTAAGCAAAAGCGATGGAAAAACACCGCGGTATTTTTTCATCGGCTTTGTTTATTTTCCGAGTCAAAAGAAGATTGTTTCTGCAGCATTTGAACGTTGCGAAGATTGCGTGCCGAAACTTTCGAGGAGATCTTTTTTTAATTTTCTAATTATTGTGAAACCCATTTGACCGGCTTTTTTGAGATATCAGGACGCATTTCACGAAATTTCAGGGAATGTCGACTAATAAATTTTAGCCGCAAAGGAAAATGCTTTAATAAACCTGTCAGAAATTCCTCATCAAAGTCCGTCCGCATTTATGATCCGCATAACTGCCAAGGGCAGATTTCGTTTTTTTTTTCTCTTTCTTTTTCATATTTAATAGCCAATCCATCCTCTTCACAAATTTTGAAGCCACGTGGATGATATTTTCATGCCACACATTCGATAGATAGTAAGACAAACAAACAAACGCGCGAACATTTTCAAATGAAAGTAAAGCGCCTTAAAAACTACGGTGAAACGTTATTTCTGGCATTTCCTCCAATTTGATCGATTTCTCAGAATACATTTCCACCTTAATTTAATGTCACATAATTACGCAACTGCGTTTCATTTTCAGCCAATGGTCACATTCCACGATAGAGCTAAAGCGAATGACACAGGGAGCAATTACATTACGTATGGCGATTCACCGTCCATCCGATTATGACTACACGGATGTAGTCTCAGTTGCATATACTGCGTTTTTAAGGCGAAATTGATTTCCAACCGATCTCGCTGCAAATTGTTACGAGTAGATTTCATTCCATAGGATGCTGGTATTTGTTATATTCTGCACAGTAACTTAACAGAAAAGAGATCTTTAGGTTAAAAAGCGTAAACTATTTTCACTGGCTTGATATTTATTTCTTTTAAATAATTAGTTGGTAAGTTTGGGTTCTGACATGGAGGTTTTTGTTCTTTTCCTTCACGTTTAGATTGTAAACGATCGTAGACTTCTAAATTTAAAATCATTAAAAAAGATATAGTTTTAATGTGTTAGAGTACTAAATTTTGCTTGTGCAAAAAAAAAAAAAAAAATCTTATATATATGCGCTGAAATGACCCACCGGAAGTTTTGAGATTCTTATACGTCGGTAAAGTAGCTTTAGCAATCAGAAAGGTGTGAATTATAAAATGTTTAAAATTTAACTGTAGGTACATCTCTTGATTTTCTGTTTAAAATGGAATTATACTGTTACAAATAATATATACGGATCTGTGTACATTTAAAATGTAAATGAGGCTTTTCTTCCCGATAAATGTGTGCTTTGTGAAAATAAGTATCAATGCCTTTTTTAAGGTCCAACCATGAAATAAAAAATAAAAAGAACAATTTGTATGTGTACTTTTTCTGAAATTGCTGGTAGTTTGGTGGCTATAAATGACTAAAGCCAATATTAAATATTATATCGTATATTCCAAAGCCACCATAAGGTCACCATGTCTAATCATTTAGAGATTAGACTTTATGATACTTCCTCCATACTTATACCTCTGTAAATTCAAAAAAAATTATCTCGAGTTTTACTTATCAGCCCAGATACAAAACAGATTCAACTCCATACATAACTGAATCGATTCTTCCAAAAATAAGGATCGGACGAAAGCCACAAATTGGTCAATTTTAAGTTGCGTGAATTTCATTTAATACTAACGAGAAGAGACCAATTTAGCATTTCTCACAAAATGAGGGAAGGGAAAAGAAAAGGCTGGTTACAAATGAGAAGTTGATTACAAGAAAACAAAAGAATTGTGAAGGGATGATGAAAAGAGGAGTGTTCCAATAACATCGATTGGTGGAAAAACTCCTGAAAAGGAGTTAGAATTCAGGTCAGTTACTTGAACTCATTTCCAAGTGACTCGCAAGAACTGGAAGCTTCATTAAAAGATGAAAATGAACTCATAGTCATTTCCAGCAAAATCTCTGACATAAATTTTACATTATTAGTATTTTACGTAAGAAGATAGTTGGAAATGATGTGAGATTTACGACTTGGTTGATAAAATCGCATTACATGTGTATTCTCTGTTAAAAAAAAACAAAAACAAGAAAAACAAAAAAAACCGTATTTCAGCTAAAAGAAAAGGCGTTGATTTTAAATCGATCTTCATATTTTTAGCTTCTATGTGTAGTATTGACTCAACATTTTCGATCAAACGGTCAGTGAGGATATCAATCTTTTATAACACATACATTTGTGGAAATTGTTTGCCAAAAACCTCTAATCAAATTGCATACGCCCGAAAAAAAATCCTCCCTCACCAGTTCCTCACCATTTCATAAAAATAAATGAACACACAGAAAAATGTAATATTTGTCTAAAAAATTGACGTAGCGTTTGATTTTTGCATCAGAGTCATTAGATTTTGGTCTTGAATATTCTGATTTGGATATTGAACTTTTATCTGCAGATGTAACGTGCAAAAAATCTGATTTTTTTGCCAATGCTTCAACAAAAATGTTTAGGCTAATAAGTACTCCAGGTTGAATTTGAAAATGTTAAATGGATTCAACACCTTTGCTTTCAGTGATCTTTGCTTTAAAGAAAATTTTTACTGGAAAACACTGCATTTTGCCGGTCTTGCTCACTCGTCTAAAGTTCCGTTTAGCAAAAATACGCCCAATTTATCAACATTTTCCCATACGTGAGACGAAGTGGCAACAAGTCTGGAGCCAATATGAGTCGCAACGAAAGTGACAAAAGATGTATCAAGCGAGAGAGGTGTGGGAGGAGGGGGAGTTGAATGTGCTGTGGTTTGCTCTTGTTCGGAGGTGTGTGGGCAGTGCACACAAATCTGACATTTAGACACGAGCATGAGAGTAGTGGTTTGCCGCTAGACCTGGACCTGGGTTACCCTCACCCACAATATTGCTAAAACGACGTAGGTGGCCAGCGCTCGGTGAAAACTCACGATACTTAGTTCGAATTTGAAGAGGGGAAATTCAAAATCTGATGAGCGCCACCAGGTGTTGCTGAGATTATCGATGACCAAAGTGCAAAAACACGTATCTCCATTGCGCTGTTTCGAAATGTCCGCTCCTTTTTTATTTTCTCGAATAAAACCAAGCCAACTTTCTGCCTCATCCACTTTGTTGCAAAAACGACGTAGGTGGCCAGCGCTCGGTGAAAACTCACGATAGTTCGAATTTGAAGAGGAGAAATTCAAAATCTGATGAGCGCCACCAGGTGTTGCTGAGATTATCGATGACCAAAGTGCAAAAACACGTATCTCCATTGCGTGGTTTCGAAATGTCCGCTCCTTTGTTTATTTTTTTGAATTAAACCAAGCCAACTCTCTACCTCATCCACATTATTGCAAAAACGTCGTAGGCTAGGTGAAAACTCACGAAAGTTCGAATTTGAGACGTAGAAATCAAAACCTAGTATGCGTCATCAGGTGTTGCTGAGATTATCGATGACCAAAGTGCAAAAACACGTATCTCCATTGCGCTGTTTCGAAATGTCCGCTCCTTTTTTATTTTCTCGAATAAAACCAAGCCAACTCTCTGCCTCATCCACATTATTGCAAAAACGTCGTAGGCTAGGTGAAAACTCACAAAAGTTCGAATTTGAGACGTAGAAATCAAAACCTAGTATGCGTCATCAGGTGTTGCTGAGATTATCGATGACCAAAGTGCAAAAACACGTATCTCCATTACGCTGTTTCGAAATGTCTGCTCCTTTTTTATTTTTTCGAATAAAACCAAGCCAACTTTCTGCCTCATCCACATTATTGCAAAAACGTCGTAGGCTAGGTGAAAACTCACAAAAGTTCGAATTTGAGACGTAGAAATCAAAACCTAGTATGCGTCATCAGGTGTTGCTGAGATTATCGATGACCAAAGTGCAAAAACACGTATCTCCATTGCGCTGTTTCGAAATGTCTGCTCCTTTTTTATTTTTTCGAATAAAACCAAGCCAACTTTCTGCCTCATCCACATTGTTGCAAAAACGACGTAGGTGGTCAGCGCTAGGTGAAAACTCACGAAAGTTCGAATTTGAGACGTAGAAATCAAAACCTAGTAAGTGTCATCAGGTGTTGCTGAGATTATCGATGACCAAAGTGCAAAAACACGTATCTCCATTGCGCTGTTTCGAAATGTCCGCTCCTTTTTTATTTTTTCGAATGAAACCAAGCCAACTTTCTGCCTCATCCACATTGTTGCAAAAACGACGTAGGTGGTCAGCGCTAGGTGAAAACTCACGAAAGTTCGAATTTGAGACGTAGAAATCAAAACCTATTAAGCGTCATGAGGTGTTGCTGAGATTATCGATGACCAGAGTGCGAAACCGCGTATCTCCATTGCGGTGTTTCAAAATTTCCGATCATTTTTTATTTTTTCGGATTGAAGCAAGCCAATTTCATAGGTTTGAAATTACACGGAATATTCTGCCAACCGATGAGAAAAATCAAAGAAGTTTTCAAGAAAGTGCGTTGACTAGCTTCCCGAAAAAATGAAATACGACGGAAAGTTCAAAACTTGTCATCTTGTCAAAGCCATATAAAACATGTCACGATTATTGAGCAATCGCACAGCTCTATCGCCGAGCAGACCAATTTGCGAGAGCGACTCGCGGACCAAAACAATTTTCTCCCCGCGATTAGAGTCCAACGATTAGAATATCCAGGAAACATTTTTTATTTCGAAAGAAATCCGAAAGAGGGTAGCGGCGAGGGGTGAGGGGGGCGGAAAGTGTGTTTGACGATGCGCGGAGCTGCGATTATGACAATACGTCGCGCCTCTGACAAAAGGACGTATCTCGATTCCCAGATGAGCCCTGAATAGTATTGAGTCATATGGAGACCAGGGCTCCCGAGGGAATGAAGATACGCCCTTTCGGAGAGGAGGGACGAATGGGGACCCAGCCCGACACAATCTAAAGTTCCGAGCCCGGAGATGGATATAAAAATAGTTTAATACCGATTGTTAATAAGTTCAAGATCGGTCGTCTCCTGCGCGGGCAGCGGTGCGCGATGCGACCTGGACGCGACGCAGAGCGCGGAACTTAATAACAAGAGAAGGTGTGGCTTCCGGCCCCCGAATGACGTCATTTTCTTGCATCAGTAACCTCTTTCCACGCGGACCCGGACCGTCAACCCTTAATTGCCTCTCTGTCTATTTTTTTCGTCCCCCCGCCCCCGCCGCCCCGGACAACGAGCTCTCTCCCTCTGATTCGCTCCTGTGATACCGATCCTCCAAGTTTGGACTGTGACTTCTGCTCGAGTGAACTGAGGATTTCTCCGAGATCCCGAATGAGCTGTTGAAGTAATGCTGACGAGCAGTGCTCCAATTCCATGACCGTCAAAAGTTCCGGGGTTCTTTATAGATGTTTTCAACAGTTTTGTAAAAGTTCTGAAAAATGCAAAAGAGCCGGAACATTTCCGGAATTTCAAAAGTTCCGGAAAAAATTCAGGAAAATCTCGAAAGTTCCGGGTTCTTAGGAGACTTAAAAAGATCTGAGAAAGTACCGGCAAATGCAAAAGACCTGGAACATTTTGGGAATTCCAAAAGTTCCGGGAAATTTGTTTTATTATCTCAAAAGTTCCGGAATTTGATATTAGTTCCGGGAAATGGGAGCATTACTGACGAGTATGGCAAAAGTTAATTTCGAGATTCGGCCAGGTCTTAGCTTTTCATTTGTTTTGATACCGTGTTTTTGGCTTGATGATACACGCGTTTGTGTTTTAAAACAATGGGTCTGTTGCCCACAAGAGACATAACCAGCTGAGTATGTGATTTAATGAGTTAAAATGCACGGAAGGCGCGTTAAGCACGTCAGAAATGTATTTTAAACTCCGAAACACAAGATGAACATAGTCCGTGATACGTTTTTATAAATGGTTTGCATTTGCAAAAAGGAACCACTAGCATTGCAATGTTGCTAAGATTGTGCAACTTCTTTTGTCTTGGAGGAAAATCCGATTATCCATTACTAGTTTCTATTTTACTCGCTAAAAACTGTAAATTTAAGACAAAAATTACCATCTAACTTTCATAGATTTTCACGATTTCCGCAATTTTATTGCAAAAGATGAAGTTGCACAATCTTAGCATCATTGCAATGCTAGTGGCTCCTTTTTGCAAAATGCAATCCAAATGTACCACATCCCCGGACACTTTTTCTCGAGGTGATGAGATTCGCTCAAGAAGAGATAGAATGAGGAAGAGAGGAAAACATGGGATGGAGGGGGAGCAAGAGGGGTGGGTAGGGGGAGAGAGGGAGCGGAGAGGGATGCAAGTTTAGAATAGTCGTTGAGGTTATTTGGCGAGGTTCTAGTTTGGTGCGCTGACTTCAGCACTCAGCCTCATAAACCCCTTCATTTAATTTGGCTGCAACCATGCACTACACAGACGTTCGAATAGTTGTATCCAACTCAAAAGACCATGAGAGGACAAGTCATGTCGCTGCATTTTTGAAACGCGCTCAGCTCCGATTGACATAACGTTTATCATCACATAATGAGCAGTGTTTCATTCGGTTTTTTTGTCAGTAGAGCGGCGTCATGAGAAGCAAGAATATTTCAAAGACGTTATCTCAGCGATAAAAACGTATTGGGCAAAATTTATGGGAATGAAGCGTAAATATGTTTTTCCAGAGAAGCTGAAAAAGTGAGGTGGTTTGAAGTTTCGAAATCAGATGAAAAAGGAATATGGTAAATATTTTACAAGAGTATTGTAAATTCCATTTGTAATTCGCACAGACAAACGCACCAGTATTTTAGGTTTATTCCTCGATTAAAAATTAGGTCACATGTTGCTTAATTTAATTCCCTCAATTTGACGTTTTGTAATAAATTGCGGATTGAATATTACCAATATGTATAGATTTTTCCTTTTAGATTTTCGAAAAATTGGGACTGCGCGCCTATTTTAGAGTTACATGCCGCAGTCCTGAACGTTCCTTCCCCTGTAACGCACCCGTAATAACGGCTCAGAACGCCCGTCTCCTTAGAGCGTTATGATTTTCACGAACGGCTGCTTTGTGTGTTTTTCAAAACACTGATCCAGAAAAATCGAATCGACAGACTACGCAGGTATACTGTTCTTTTTAAGAAGTAAATAGATAGGGAGAACCATCAAACCTCAATTTTAGACAGAGCCCGACCAGCGTGCTGCCATGCTAAGGAAAAACATCGAATGAGCCTGCAGACGTTGCCATGTCTCTTTCAATGAAAAACGAATTTACTGGGGAAATTTTGAATATTTTTCTTCAATTTGTCAGACAATTTTGCGTATAATTTAACCTAAAAAAACTGAACATTTCAAAAGAAAAGAAAGAAATTTTTTTTAAAAAATGCACGTTTTATCCTTTGAAATTTGGCAACGCCTGAGGGTTCATATGGCGTTTTTCCTCAGCAAGGCAGAATGGAACCCTATACAATTTACATCCCTGCTATCGCGAGGAGCCTTCGATTCATCATCACCTGCCGGTCAATCAATCAAAAAGCTCTCCGAATCCCGGTCGCTCATTAATTTTCATTCCCTCAAATGAATCGCCTTCCCCCAACCCCATCCCCCATCCCCCCCACTTGCCATCTCCCGATCCCATCCTGGGCCGGCTTCCGGTGTGTTGCGAAGCGCTTAATCTCTTTTACCACCAAATTTCCACCCCCCGTAGCTTGCTATTTCAAAAAAGCTCTTGAGTGTCGGATGTTAAAAAGGTGGATTTTCAGTAAATAACAGGAGCATGTCAATTTCTTGGGAAAAAATGAAAAAAAAAAATAATAATAATAATAATACTAAGTGGGGGAAACGGGAAACAAGCCTAAAATACAAAAATAAAAACCCGAGACGTTTTAACTCAAAAGTGAGTCATTCCCAGTCGAAAAATAAATTAAAATTAGAAAATATATAGATTTGGATCGGAGAAAAATTAAAAAATTAAGAAAGTATCGATTTAAACGGATTCGTTTGTTTTTTAGGATCTCGGCCACCAACATGTAGGTCTCAGGTTTTTTCTTCGATATTTTTAATTCATTTTCCTACTGAAAATGACTCAGTTTTGCGTCGAAACGTCTCGGGTTTTTAGTGTTATATTAATTTAGCCATATTTCCTCCTTGGTTTGCGATGTTACCATTGCCTCGAGCTGCTTCGTAAAAAATTGTATCTATTTCCTGAGAAAATCAATTCGTGTTGATTACACGAAGGCAAGCTCTAGCCCTGAACACAATTCCCTAACAAAATCTTAAAACTCTTTAAAGCCTTTCGATTTTTAAACGTATTTACTGCATTATACAACGGATTATCCAAAATAAGCGGTTGGTTTGGATGATTTGACGTTCGGGTCAGTGGCGTGGCGTGAATGATCCATTATCGATATTTCTCCATTTGAATCTGTAGTGAAGCATCGATTATCAAGGTGTTCGCAGGGAACACCTTGATAATCGAATTTTCCATAGATTTAAATGGCAGATCAATCGATACATCGCATAACGCGCCACGCCACTGGTTCGAGCGCAATCTTGTCAGCTCAGCTGCATGAATTGTGAACTCCATACCCGGATATTGTTTATTTGAAATAGGATTTTTAAACATATTTTTTCAAGAATGAACAGGTGCAAAATTTGCAATGATGTGTTTAAATAATTTATCAGAGTTGTGACATCTGTAAGTTTAACTAAAATACACATCAAATTGCCTCAAACAAACGCCCGATGTTCAGTGCACCACGTATTATTTCAGAATTTGTGTGAAGTGAACTAATATTAAGTCACGAAATGGTGCTGAGCTAATTTTAAGACAAAAGAAGCGCAGGATCATTATGTTTAAAGTTCAGTTGCAATATGGTTAAAAGGTCGAAAAAAGGATATCGTCTTTGTTCATTAGTGTTGTAGGGGAACAAGCTGCTGAGTTACTGAGGAAATATTCGCAAAATTCAATTCAATTAAAGGTTGATCCAGAGCCTCAGAAGATCATCCGCATACCTTAACGTCGAAGTGCGCTTGTTAGAGACTTACCTTAAAGGATGAAAGACTAGTTGTTGTATCCCTATGATTAGACAACACCGCTCGCGTTTTGAGGAAGTAGGGGCTTTCCATCTTGCCACCGCAGTATTATCAGAGCGTTGAGACAAGAGCGATTTTTCTTAATTTCCTGTCCAGACGAGAGTGGTTTTTTAACCTTTGTCTCCATGAAAATCTTGCCTGTGTAAGAATTATAGTAAAAATTATGAAAGTTATTTCCCCTCTTGGTTTGACAAAATTATCGATTGAAACTTCACCTATAATGTACAAACGAAAACACAACACTCATATGAATTACATTTTGCAGTAAAGGACCACTGTCTGGCTCTTCTATAACAGCATCCTTCTGCATAGGGAAACCAATGGCACATATGTTTTTTTCTAAAACGAGCTATATAGATATTTAGTTCCTCAGAGTTCCTCCAGAGTTCCTCATTGCAAAATGTAGTCTATATGTATGTCTATATCGACGGTGTAAGTCGGCAATCACATAACTCGTTTGCGGTGTCTGAAAATCTCCGCCTCTATGTTACTTTTTTAAAGGAGAACAAATTGACATCATTGTTTGAAGTTTTTGCAGAATTTTCTTCGCACCGAGAAGAAAAATCACGGCAGTTTTAAAGAGTTGCCGTTGAGGAGTTTCCCGTTTAAAAAATAAAGTATGACAGGAAGTCTGCGATGTCGCAAACCGAGTTATGCGATTGCCGACTTACACCGTCGATATGTATGTCTATATGTAGTCTAAGAGTCTCTTAAATTTTTAAAAGTCACATATTGATAAATATGAAACTGCGAAAGTGCATATCTCAGAAAACAAAATTTTTCTGGAGAGCAAACTATCTTCCCGTAGATCTCATTCAGAAAGGGGAATGAACTCTTGAGGATAGTTCGGAGAGCTAAGTCTTGAAATTTACTCCTAGTCCTGTAAAATTTTCAGTTTTCAGATAGGTGGTATTGTCCCTTAGCCATTGATAAGAGAAAATTAAATAACGTCGGATTGCAGTTAAGCTGCTTTCAGCTGATTCCGTCTATATACCGACATTTTGTAGAATTCTTTTTTTCATCTTGAATTTGTTGTCAGTCTGTAAACTTTCACTGCGACACCATCCCATCATACGTGCAGGACTGAGTCATTCCTAGCTTTGACCGTTTAAAAATTTGAATTGGAAGGTGACTGATCTTGCGAAAAAGAACGAGTGATGGTACAATCTCAACTCATGCTGAAGCGAGTAGGGACAGACGCGGAAGGGGAACTTTGCGTGGGTGTACCTACGATTTACCGGTTGTTGCGAGACCTAGGGCCACTGTCGAAGCTTGTGATCTAGGCCCACATAGTTCATCGCCACATTCAGGACAATGCGGTAGTATAGTCGTTCATTCCACTCATTCAAAGTTTAGTTTTTAATGAGGATAATAAAAAATATCGACGGTGTAAGTCGGCAATCACATAACTCGGTTTGCGACGTCGCAGACTTCCTATCATACTTTATTTTTTAAACGGAAAACCACCCAACGACAATTCTTTAAAACTGTCGTGATTTTTCTTCTCTACGTGAAGAAAATTCTGCAAAAATTTCAAGAAATTATGTCAATTTGTTCTCCTGTAAAAAAATATTATAGAGGCGGAGATTTTCAGACACCGCAAACGAGTTATGTGATTGCCGACTTATACCGTCGATATAGATTAATTTACTATGAACAAGCGAGATAAGAACGTGTCATCGTGTTTATGAATACTTTATTCATATGTTATTCCTTTGGTTTTCCCAAAAGCTTAACAATTTCGTCAGTGCAACAATCGCTTCTTTGCAAGCTATAAAATTCTAGATGCACTTAATCGAAGTCCGGATCTTCAAAGTACATACTTGCAAAAAAAGAAGAAGAAGAAATCTAGCAAGGACTTACCTCATTTATTCAATCAGTTCTTGCATTAATCCATTAATTATTCCAAATGAGTCACCAATTGGGCAGATACCTAGTAAAACATAACTTGAAAAAAAACACACACACTAAAGATGTGGTCCAAACTGTAAGTAACAGGACGGTAGATGGTAATTAGTAGATAGTAGAATTAGAAATTGAATTTTTTTATCGGATGGAAATGTATGGGATTTATTTTTGGCCTTGGTTTCTCCACAGGAAAAAGAGGATCCAGCACTGTTCTATCACTATGTAAATCATATCTTGGTACTTGATAACCATAAAAGCTGGTCATTTTGGCATCGATCGATTTTGAAAACTAACCGAAATCATCAGCTAATTAGAAAGGACC
>NW_017547290.1:269477-348250 GCF_001854935.1 Bemisia tabaci
TCCCCACTGTCCCCTCTTCGATGTAATCTCCACGATAACTTTTGAAAATCATAATCTTCTAGCAATTTGCACATAGAGAACGAACTTAAACGCAAAACCAGTTCAGAATTGAGGAGCTTTCCTAAAAAAGGGCACATAGTAAAAAATAGCGTGTGTAAAAAAAGCATCTTAAGTTTCCATCGTTACTTTCCGGTTACTGATGATAACTTACATCGCAGCTTGGACTCCCGATTTTGAACGTAAGTCGCAGTCAGTGGCCATAGAATAATAATGGGAACTTCAGACGCATTTTTCTCAAACGCGATTTTTTGCTATGCCCTTTTTACGGAAAGCTCCTCAATTCCCCCCACGATACCTACTCAAAACTCAACGCCGTGAAACTTTAGGGTAGTCCCGAGGTAGACAGACACGGCGTGGCATGTTGCGCCTTGAAGTTAGACAAAAACTTATCAAAGGACTTGGATTCAAGGAAGAGCGTTCGACGTGTCTTCGCGTCGGACGTCTTGACGTCTCCTCTGACGTAAGCGCGTAACTCAATTTCGGCGTGCACCCTATTCACCATATAACTGCATGCTTTTCACGGCTCACTTGAAAATTGAGTTACGCCTTTACGACTTTGAATCATGTCGTTGACGCGTCGCGGGCCGAGGCTGTTAATAAGCCACCTCTGCAAAATCCCGTGCTCCGCGTACATCGTCCCCCAGATGACACATCACGAAGAAATCCTTAATTACGCTTGTGTCCTGCCCCAACGCAATAACGTGCTCGTCCNTTTTTTTTTTTTTTTTTTTTTTTTTTTTTTTTTTTTTTTTTTTTTTTTTTTTTTTTTTTTTTAATCTTTCCTCTGTGGCATGATTTTGCAAATTTTTATGAGTATTTTCTTTTTTGAAAAAAAATGATTACCAATTGTTTGCAATTTTGATTTATAAAAAAAAAAAAAATTGACTGTTTTCATTGGAGGCTACGGCCTAACTTTGTGTCCCCAAGAATCCGAGATCCAAAATTAATTCGTGTCATCGAGGATTGAGATGAATTTGTATCAGAATGCTTAAACTCGCAATGAAAAGGTACGCGAGATAATGAGTGTGGAGAAGGACATCGTGCACGATATCGGGTCCAAGCAGTTGGTCTAGTATGGACATGTGCGAAGGATGGCGGACGATCGGTTGCCCAAGCAGGTTTTCGATTGGGTTCCTCCCGGAAGGCGACGGCGTGGACGTCCTGTGAAAGGTTGGCGACAAGGGGTGGAGGAGGAGATCAGAAGGTGCCAATTGCCTGATAATCTCTGGGAGGATAGGGGGCAATGGCGATTGGGCATCGCAGAGCGCGAGGCGGTGCCATAAAAGTATGTATGCTTAAATTCGCACCCTGTTTACGGGCTGATCGTTGAAATAGATAGACAAAGCTATAGACAAAGAAGACATAGGGTGTATGGAGCGATCCTATTGCATGGGCGAAATGGATGGTTCCTATAGACTAAGGGAGAAAATAATGACTAACTATAGGGTCTCTCATCGGTTGCCGTTAGTTAGTTAGTTATCTACCCTCTTATTTGTCCATTGCGATCACCCCCCTCCACCAATAGGATCCCTTCAGATCCATTTTGTCGTCTTTGTCTATAGCTTGGTCTATTAAATGAAATATATACATTAATAGACAAGGCGATAAACATAGTACCTAGATAGAGGAAACATGAAATTATCCTTTTGGTTACAGGGCCGGATTAAGGAAGTGGCCACATAGGCCGCAGCCCATGGCAGCAAATCTAGGTGGTGGCAATTTTTTTAAATGTAGGTATAAAAAAAATCGGATTCAGAAAAAAAAATTACAAACAAGAAAAGGCTACAAAATCTCTCATTTCCTGAGAGTATAGTATGATTTCTAATTTTGTCGTCTTTCAGTGATACAAGAGACAGCACCTTTAATTAGTCGAGTTAAGAGAGAAACCAAACACACAATTTGGCCTGGAACGGCGCGACTTAGAGAGAAATGATGACGAGGACTTGAGATGAAAAGGAGAAGCCCTCGGCGCGGCAATCGGCATGTAACACATATTAGCGCCTACAAGACTGCACGAATACTTCACGCATTGCATCAAACACAGTGCGGTTATTGTGGTCAGGGTGAAACGGATAGCGCCTACAAGAATGCATGAATACTTCACGCATTGCGCCAAACACAGTGCGGTCAGCGTGAAACGCATAGCGCCTACAAGACTGCGTGAATACTTCACGCATTGCGCCAAACACGGTGCGATCGGCGCGGCGCGGCGGCGGACGTTAAAATCATTAAACCAAATTTTGTGTTTGTTCTTTCGTAATTTTTTCGTTCATTTCCAATGAATGGAAGGCCTTGTTCATTAGAGATAGGTTTACGAAAATTGACTTTCGCGCGAAGTTCCATGACCTTTTGCCAGTAGTGTTGACAGGACTTTCTCAAAAAATGTGTTCAACACGAGTGTTCAACACGCACCCCTCCCCCGCTGGCACGTTCACTTGATGGTTTTATTGATGTTTCAAAACGAATGAAAAGGGGGCGGCAAAAAGGAAAATCCGGCCCTGTTTGGTTATGATGGGTAGTTATATTGGACAAAGGAGGCAAGTAAAAGACTAACCAACGGCAACCCACGAGGGACCCGACAGTTAGTCTGTCATTTTCCCATTAAGTCTATGAGAAGCATCGGTCTCAACCGATAGGATTGCTCCGTATTCCTTATATCGTCTTTGTCTATCGTTTTGTCTATCAATTCCAACAACCAGCCTACACGGAGAAAAAAACCTCGTGCGTGGGACCCGAAGTTTTGGTCATATGGATCTCTGGAGTTTTCAGATCGAGCATCTGAACACTTTAGGTCTAGCTGTCGAGGCTCGGATCACACATCTGAAACTTCAGTTCTTACATCTGAAGTACTTCAGATGTGAGAACCGAAGTTTTTCGGATGTAAGAACCGAAGTTTTTCGGATGTGAACACCGAAGTATTTGAGATGTAAGAACTGAAGTTTCAGATGTGTGATCCAAACCTCAGCAGCTAGACCATAAGTGTTCGGATGCTCAAGCCAAAAACTTCAAGAGATCCATAAGACGTAAACTTCGGGTCCCACGCACGAAGTTTTTTTCTCCGTTTACCGGTCCATTTTTACCCTATCTCGTGGTCCAGGCGCATTCTCCGAGCGTCTTTTTACTTGAACTTAGAATCACTCTGTATCTATGAATGGCACGAGGGAGCCGGCTCGTCGGAGGCATACGTCTGACATCGGGTGTCGGGATCTGGATCGGGTGCCCTGTCCCGATAATCGGAAGTCTTGACGCCCGGCCAACTCCCTGTCACGGAGGCTGGCATCCCGGGTCCGCGCGGGCGCGGGCGACCGAGCGTCCGTCGACCGTCAGCCTGATGCGCCGGCCGCCATCGCATCGTCACCCGTACACGCTCCTTATCGTCAAGTGCAGTAGTTTGACATTGGACTCGAATATGTCGGAAATTAGAGCATAAACAAAATCCCGCTCGCTGCCAACTTCGCGCTCGTATCTCGCCGCTTGATCTTGTAGCTCCGGTGGATGTCCACCGTGCGGTCGGTGGGAATGGGAGAGACGACTGTGCGGAAACACCAGGAGCAGTGGTTTGATTGTAGAAATTGATAGACAAAGCTATAGACAAAGGAGACAAAAAGAATATGGAGGGTTCCCATTCGTGGAAGCGGGTGGTTGCAATGGACAAAGCAGGTAAGCAATAGACTAACTAACGGCAACCCATAAGAGACCCTATAATTAGTCCATAATCATTTTCTTCTTTAGTCCATGAGAATCACCCATCTCAACTAATAGGATAGCTCCGTACTCCTTATGTCTTTTTTGTCTATAGCTTTGCCTATCAATTTCAACAATCAGCCCGGTGGAGACTTAGGAAACTTGTCCTAATTGGACCGCGTTTAGCAGAAAGGAACCAAACCACATCAGTCATTGCGCCTTAAACTGGGCAATTTAATTTTAATTTTTTACAAGAGAGCGTTTGTACGGGTTCCTTTGAAAATTAAGGACTCTGCTTCGTACAATGCAGCAAATTCACTCAAATTTGAACAAAAATCCGCACAATTGTTCTCTTGTAAAAAATCAAATTGAGGGCTTGGAAGACAAGGCACATACGAGGTCTGTTGGATTAGAAACCGGATTTTGGTGATAACTAGCCCACAATGTGTCCGAATTAGGTTTTCTTGTACAGTTTTTGAAAAAATTGAGAAATTAATGAATTCGAGTAAAATTAGCCTTTAAGGTCATTCTGTGAAAAATTCGCTCCCAAATTCCAATTTTTAAGCATAAAAGAAGAATTTGCACGCATATTTTTTATTGCTTTATCTGGAAGTGCTTAAAGAGCTGATTTTCAAGTATTTCCTTCATGATTTTTTTCGAATATCGGAACTGGCATGAAAATGGATTTAAAAGTGAGTATATGNTGCATTACTGTCTTTTAAAATGTTTTTAAAATATATAATAAATATTTTGAATATAAATATTATATGTACTGATATTTTAAAAATACTCTCACGATATAAATTTTTACAGTATTGAAATACAAATATTTTGAAAATATTTTTATGATGTTTTGGGTAAACATATTATTTTTAAAAATACTAAATGATGATTCTTTAAATATTTTCTAAAAAAATAATTTTGATTATAATATTATCAAAATATTGTCAGTATTGTGTAAATATTGCGACAGTACTGACAATATTTGCCCAATATTGTAAAAATATTATGTCTTATCTGGGGGAGCAGCGGTCTGATTGTTGAAATTTATGGACAAAGCTATATAGACAAAGAAGACATGAGAAGTATGAAGCGATCTTTTAGGTTGAAAAATTTTAAAGAATTTTGCTTAGTACAATGCAAAAAAATTACTGAAATGTGCACAAAAATTCGCACAGCTGTTTATTCATGTAAAAAATTAAATTGAGGTCTCAGAGGACAAGGCTAATATGTACATTCTTTGAAAAAATTGAGATATTAATGATTTCAAGTAAAATTAGCCTTACTGTGAAAAATTAGCTCCCAAATTCCAATTTTCAAGCATCAAAAAGACAATTCGAACTTTCTCTCTGCAATAAGGATCCATGTAATTTTAAAACTTCAAACACGTATTTTTCGCGATAGCAAAAACTGCAATTATGCGCTTTGTTCTCCAAACCACTAAATTACCCTATTTGGTAATAGCTGATGTAGCTTGATTCCTTTCTGATAAACTTAGAGTACCTTTATAAGAAGAGTATGAACAACTCGAAAATTTGGAGGGCATACGTTTGATCAGGTCATGTAGCTCTTGGGGCCTAAAAGTGCTGCCAACCAATGAACTCGAATTATCCGGTCTCACTAATTTTCACAAGCCTTACTACTCGTCTTAGGTGCACTAGTCAAAAATTATAAAAACACGTATAAAACCTTGATTTCACATACATTTTCTCAGTTTCAAAGTCTTCAAGTCGGTCACATTTATTAATATTTCAAATGCACAGGTTGGCAGCGGCACTTTTCTAGTGATTTTCATTTTACACGTTGTCACCCTTTTGGGCCCTAAAAGCTACATAAATCGAGTTGTCCATACTCTCCCTGTAAATGTACTCTAGATAAACTCGGTCCAATTGTGCTTTTTCTCTTCGGCACACAGTTTGATCCCATGTTGCTGCAACGATGCGACTGTCACTGACACCGCCGCCAAAGTCAAGGAACTGCGGTTTTCGCTCCCAAGGATACGACGGGGGCCCACGGGGGTCCCTCCAATGCTAAGGACACGGACGCACGAAACAAAGGAGTCGCAGAATCCAAGATGTGGGCCGGGGCCCTCGCCGTGTGGGCCGCCCCCGTCCCGGCCGCGCAGAGCCCCCCGGAAGATGGACCAAAGTTCGCGAAGACGAGTCAAGCGGTGCCCTCGGCGTCGCGTCGAGTCTCTACTCCGCGGCGCGGCGCCGCGCTTGTAAACAAATCTAATTATGCAAGATGATAATTTTGAGGTAACAATTACCGGCCCGGAGAGCAGTTGTAAATTAATTTGTATGAATAAGCGAGCGCACCGAAAGCCGACCTGGACCGGGCCCCGGCTTTTACACTCGTAAATAATCGCCCTCCTCCCCCCCCTCCGCGACAATACCGTGCCGCGCCGCGCCGCAGTGTCTGTCGGTGCGACGGTGGCTTCGCGCGCGGGGCGGGGGGAGGGGGGTCCCGGGGCGCACCTCCCGAGATTTGCATACAATCAAACATGTGTAACCGTTGCGTGGAGCGCTCATTGTGCGGCGAGGGGGAGGAGGGGGGGGGCCCGGACGCGGGGCCAGGATATGTTATTATGAATATAATGCCGTATAACAATAAATAGTGGTAAAACTTTTCTGCCCCCCCTCCCCGCCCCGACGCCCCTCGGATTTTTTTTCGAGGAAAGGAAAAAATCCGTCCGGGGAGAGGCGTGGATCATAATCGGAGCTGCGCGCACGCGCGTGACTTGCGAAAGTGGAGGACCGCATCCGCGATGCTGCCGCCTTGGGGAGAAACCGCGTATGAGCGCCTCGACGTTGCCGGATTTCCTCCTATATAGAGGAGCCAGACTGATTTATGTATTATTTTCTTTCTTGTTAAAATCAGGGATCTCCTCGTTCAAAAATGTCTTTTTTATCTCTTGCAGAGAAAACAGTTTGTATCAAACCTTTAATTTCAATATAAAATGCAGGAGCTTTAGGGCAAAAACAACGAACATAGCTGTGTGGGATCGAAATATAAACTCAAACTTACCATAAATTATAGGTAAAAGCCAAAGCATTTCGGGGCGCCTGTCCTTTTTCTCATGGTGGACGTAGATATTTTAAACAATTTTTGTTGTTTTTGCCTCCATTAAAAAACTCTATTTTTCTCTTTTTTCAAGAGAGAGCTTTGTTCGTTTATTTCTGACAAAGGGACTCGAATTAACTACAAGAATTATAATTTTTTTTTAAAAAAAAATGTTTAATACTTTAGTTCGTCTCTTTTGGTGGAAAAAATAGCCTATTTAAATGCAAAGCGAGGAAATCAACCACGCAGTATTACTAATTAAGTATTCATCCACGCAAGTAAAAATCACACCCCTCATTTTTCAAAATACATGGTTTCTACCTGTAAAATGTTTTGCAGTTATTTTCAATAAGCTTTACGAATATTATACCTTTAAATGTTTAGGATTTTTAAAAATAAACGTAGAATTATATTCTGTCAAAAATGTGGAAAAAACACATAGATTTATCAAGCAAAATCGTATTTTTATCGGCTGAAATTCGGCAACACCTAAGCGACCATACGTCGTTTCCCCGTAAAATGGGTTGTGGGCCCTTTTCCCCGATGGACGCCGTCATGTCGTGACCGCGTCCCGTTGCCTTGTCGCGAGACCGCGCGGTGGGNGGGGGGGGGGGGGCAAAAGGGGGCCCCACAATGCGGTATCCTACCCTGGGGCTCCCCTTATTGTTTTCCACCCCCTTTCTCTCTCTAATTGAATCCGAGCAGCTCGTATCTTATCGCGGGAGAGAACCAAACGACCGCTTAATCACACTGGACGTCGAAGGATACCATCTACGGCTCGACTTGAGCCCTGGACAACATGTGCTTTTACAAGATCGAGGGCTCAAGTTATGAGGTGGATGGAAATCCCGTCTGATAGATCTGCTCGCTTATCGGCTGCCCCAAGTTGAATCCGTCCCACTCGCGAACTGAGTTCTGTTCGCGGGATGCAGGCCGATCGGCTTTTGAAAGTTACCAGATTAACTTTTTTTTATCGGTCGCTTCGATCTGCAATCGGAGTGCATGCGAGTGCGGCCCCTGTTCTGTTCATGGGTGCCGTTGCATTGCAACAGTCTATGATCTATGAATTAAGTCATTTGTGCCGCAGCCGTTGTTATAAATTAAACCGCGTTCATTCGGGAATAAATCAAAGCTCCGTGTTTGCAAGTGTCGCGGGTCAATACTTAGCTCAAACATTAGTTCTGAGATATGTAAGCTAAAATCAAGCTATTGGACTCATATTTCAATTAAAGATTATTTAATTTTCTTATCTAATCAAGTATATAAAGTTATTTATAATTTATTTAGTTTGAGATTTGTTGGCGTCTTGTCACATCATCACACGTTCAGACAGAGTGTGGAGATTTGCCATTTTTTGAGATTTTTCAATTTTATGGGGTTCTGAATTAAATTACGTATGCTAGAGTCCCCCTTTTTTTTAAATTTTACAATTTAAAATTTCCATTTTAATTTTAAGTTTTATTTGTTGTGTTATGGGTAGCGAATGTTAGGGATTAAAAAATGAAGATGAACCTACGTTAAATGTGTTCATCAAAATTTTCTGATAATTTTGGCCTTGGCCAATGGCCATCGTCAGGACTTAAAACTTGTCAGGAGCTCAGAAAATAATACTGTATAATCTAATAGTGTACATGAATTTGAATTAAAGTAGCATTAGGTAGTATGAGAGGCAACCGTGACCGTGGCAACTTTTTAATTACATTTTTGTATTTTAAGAAAATTGAAGATGGGTGATCACTCAATAGTTGAATATCTTTGATAAAATCGTGACTATTCCAACAGTTCACAGAGGCGTTGTATATTGTATATATTTATAAGAATACTAGCGACCCGTACGTGCTTCGCACGTATAAAACATACAATCAGAGAAAACAGAATTCATCTCACAATAATCAATAATCAGTAGGACATGAATCGTTGCGATGTATTATACGACATTATAATGTGGCATTACTATTATAATGCATTACAATTTGGATTATAGGCATTATAAATCATTATTTGCCACTTGTGTCTTTCCGAAAGAAAATGGGGCATGTTCCGTTTACTTGAACATTCGTGACCGGATCTGGGAAAATGGATCTTATCCTCCAGGGAATAACTTTCCAAGAGAGTCTTTAGGGTAAACTTCCGAATTTGGTTTGGTCCCAGGTTTGTATCCCGGTGGTGGCGACAAATTTTCAGGGAGCTGACGGGCGGATCTGCGGAAACAGACTCCACACGGCGTGAATCCCTGAAAATGTCAATGTCTGGAGTATATGTGCCAACCCTAACTCTTCAAGTGCTGTGGCTGTTTGTTTAGTNATGATCTATGAATTAAGTCATTTGTGCCGCAGCCGTTGTTATAAATTAAACCGCGTTCATTCGGGAATAAATCAAAGCTCCGTGTTTGCAAGTGTCGCGGATCGATACTTAGCTCAAACATTAGTTCTGAGATATGTAAGCTAAAATCAAGCTATTGGACTCATATTTCAATTAAAGATTATTTAATTCTCCTCTCTAATCAAGTATATAAAGTTATTTATAATTTATCTAGTTTTAGGTTGAGATGTGTCGGCGGTTTGTCACATTATCACACGTTCAAACAAATTATAGGAACTTACCTATTTTTTGAGATATTTCAATTTCTAGGCAAATAGTTGTCTCCGTACCAAAACGCTAATGCATCAAAAGAAAAATTAACAAGCAGTTTTAACATTAAAATGTTGAAGACCATATTGAGGTTTTAATGAGCTAAGGGTGCATGAATCAATTTTCCAAAATGAACCGAGAAAGAATGCATACCTCAATTACAAGGTTGAAAAATGTCAGAGGCACCAAGGATAGCATCTTATAGGTCATATTTGTCGTCTCTGATGTTCGAATTTTGAAAATGTCACTAAATATTCAAGTCCCTCGCTAAATAGTACCTCGCACTGCCAATTTTCACAAAAATCGATCCAACAGAAGCGTTAGAAACCTCGCTCATTCCAATAAATTTCAGGAGACTTTAACGCAAGGCTAGGAAAAACAACGGGCTTATTTTCAGTAACGTCCTAGCATCCCTGAATTTACCAAGCATTTCATGAAAATACTTATCTAAATCTTAAGTTTACTTTTCTCGACGAGCATAGCCATTCTGGCTTTTGGAATTTCAAAAGTTTGATGAAAAATTCTAGTTATATACTCGTTAAAAAAAAAAAAAAAAAAAACTTCCTCATGCCGAGTCTGACAAAAATCAATCAAACAGGAGCCAATATAGTATATTCGGATTCGCCCGTCATCTTGAATCTTTGAATTTTAAACATGTGACTAAAAATTTAAGTTTCTCGCCAAAAAATACAGTAGGTGAACTTTCGAGATTGGCACTCTCCCTTTTTAAAAAATCTAATGATACACGTTCATTGCATTCACGCAAAGTTCCTTCAATTTCGTTGGATATGCAATTTGATCTCCCGAGAGTTAAAATAGTTGCTCTAGGACGAGGCAAACTTTCGGTGATGGGGCTTTTTTTTTTTAGATTTTTACTGGTACGCCGTGCGCGTTCATCGCATTTACACAAAGCTCCTTCAATTTCGTTGGATATGCAATTTGATCTCCGGAGAGTCAAAATAGTTGCTCAAGGTCGAGGCGAACTGTCGAGATCAGCGCGTTTCGGTTTTATTTAGTCTACCGGTTGGTAAAAGTGAGAACAATGGGCCATATGGTACTGGAAGGCCAGTAATGATTTTGGAAAAATTAGTGATTGAGGTCGAAAGATACACAGTTTGGAGTGTTAGTTTACATCCCGACACAACGGGTTCAAAATTGGAGAAAACTGACACAGCGTCGAGAAATCAAAAATCATCCAATGTTTCTAAGTTAGTTAGTTTACTTAATTTAATGAGGCGTTCATCAGCCATGGCTATTCGCGTCAAACTCTAAGAGATAACATTAAATTTTAAGATTTAGTCGCTAAAAAATTTAAAAACTGGTATCAGAGTGTATCAGGCGTTATTTAATTATTTGGGCAAAGTGCAAAAATTGAATCTGGAAAAGATTTTTTTTCTATCGTTCAGTGCATCAATATTAACCTTAACTCGTCCATTGGGAAACGAGGTGGTTGACGTGATTAAACACAATGATGCATTCCATAATGGCGTCACTGCATGTCTTCCACTTGTAAATTACCATACAGTGGTGCACAAAAATTTGCACTGGTCTGTTAGCTTTCTTTTATAAAGTCATGAGAAACTTTAAGACATTTACCGAGAAACGTACTTTTCTACTTACCTATCAATGCGTGATAAAAATATGTATCCCTTGTCTAACATTTTTACACGAAACATTGCTTCTGGCGTTCACGTCAATTTTCAAACTTCACCAGACGAATGCGTACATGACACGCTCAACTAAAAAACTCTTTGCAGTTTTGACATCTATCACGACCGTGGCATTGACTATTGCTGAAGTTCATGCTTCATTATCTATTTTATAACTTCAACTTTTTATAGCATTCAAGACACTGGGTAGGCAGTGGCAATTTTGCAAATTGGCAACTGTTTTTCCTCAATTCAAATCTATGAAAAATATCCATTTTAAGAAGGACAAACTTCCTCACTCTGAGTCGATTTTTGTACATAACTTTAAATGGAGGTAAAACAGTGTTGCCAACTTTCAAGAATCGCCACTGTGCGTAAGTAGGTCTCTTGAAAATTAGGCACGCTGACCCAAACGAACGTTGCCTGAAATGCAATAAGTGAACTCTGTCCACACAGAATCCACAATCAATTTGCGCATCCGAATAATTATCAAGACCAGAAGTACACGACCCTCAAGTAAGCACGTTCCTACTGCGTAGCGGATCCCTCGGTCCAGTACCACCGTGCTAAGGAAGAACACCGTATGAGCTTTTAGACGTTGCCAGATATACTTCAATAAAACCCGAATTTTCTTTGAAAATTGCAAACATTTTTCTTAAATTTTTGTTGGTAATTTTGTTCACAATTTGATCTAAAATATCCGAAAATCTTAGGAAGAAATATGAATAACTTTCCTCAAAAGTACATGTTTTATCTGCAGAAATTTGGCAACTCTCGAATGTTTATACGGCGTTTTTCCGTAGTACAGCGCAGAGTACCGGAAGTCACATTTTTGCATTTGAAAATAAGACTGTCCGGTGTCCACCTCAGCAGCCGGGAGACACTCGAGCCTGATATTTAGATTGTCGACAACGAAATCGAAATCGCCAAGCGAAGCGCAGGCGTTACACCCCACCTCCGAGTTAAAACCACTCAACTACAACGCAATCCTTGCGTGGATCCGACGTTTTTCGCTCGGCGAAGTATTGGAACCCTGTCCCGGGTGAGAGATGAGGGGGAGAGGAGGGTTCACACTCACAAGGAAACGTATTTCACACGGAACGTGGAAACGTGTGACGACTCGCGGCTCTGGAGTGTGTGAGTGTGACATGCCCTTTGGAGTTTAGTCCGGGGATCGAATGCTCGGAGCACCCGAGCAATAAATAACTGCCTACCTGGATAACCAAGGATATGCTCGCCAATGAGCTACTGACAACAGATAACGTGTTAATAAATGGCCACTCGCGCAGCGCCTTCCTAACCCAGCCTCATGTCCCCTCCGCCGGTTCCCGCGGGCCCCTGTCCGCCTTCTGTCGCGCGAAAAATTCCTGTCCAGTTTTGATCGGAGTTGCCACATTAAAAAATTAGATTCGCACTACTTGGTCATACACTGAAAAAAACTTCGGATGTGGAAGCCGTACTTACGGGCTATGTAGGCTTACCGTCCGCGTTCCGGGCTCAGAGGCCGAGAGTTCCGGGCGTGGCACCCGGAGCATTCGAAGTTACGGCTCCAGCCTCTGAGCCCGGAACGGACGGTATGTGTATATAGCCGGTAACTTTTTTTTCAGTGTATCAGCAGCTTGG
This sequence comes from Bemisia tabaci, assembly GCF_001854935.1. Lineage (NCBI taxonomy): Eukaryota > Metazoa > Arthropoda > Insecta > Hemiptera > Aleyrodidae > Bemisia > Bemisia tabaci. The sequence goes on from NW_017547290.1 coordinate 282,188, forward strand.
GAAAGTACGGTCATAATTCGTCGTTACTCTCACGAAAGAATGTAACTATATTTCGATGTTGTCAAATTTCCCCTCGTAAATTGAATTTTTACCCGGAGAATCTTAGGTATTTATAATTGAAAAGTTCGTTGATTTTTTCCTTTGAATTATGCAACAATCAGACAAATTTTTGAGGAAAATTGTACAAGTACCTTTTTGTGAAAAATGTAATTACTTGAGTTAATCCTGTCAACTTTGCAACCTTGGAATGGAGTTACGTTCCTTCGCCTGGGAAACGATGAACTGACATTTTTAATAAGAACAGGTGATCCTTACCCGGGGGCAATGTACACATTTTAGCAGTGGCGTAAATCCAGACATTTTTAAAAGGGGGAGGGGACGAGAGGGCACCACGTTAAGAAAATTCTCAAGGGGAAAAGCTAGTTCAGAAATGAGAATCATTGAAAATAATGAAAAATGACGTTTCTACGGAAAATTTACCGGTCGGAGCGGGAAAGGGGGGGGGTGCTTTTGACTACGTCTCTGTATCCTAGACATTGATACCATCCCTCCCCTGTAAAAGTTACGTTTGGAATTCAATACTCAGATTCGTTACTGATGATTGATGACCATAGTTTTGGGTAACTGGTCTGGCACTTATTAACCTATAGATAGCCATAACTCACCCAGCAAAGTGATGCCTTCGACATTCATTAGTCATCATTAGGCAAATTACATGCTCAAAATCATCATTAGGTGGAAAATAGCGATAATCTGCACATTTGGAAATATTTTTGGGGGCGAATCTGTAAAATATGTTGTCTCTGCGTATGGAGAGAGACGTTTCAATGGCTAATACTCGCAATATGCTCAAAGGGGTTCTATTGTCGCCCTCCTGACATAAGGGCGTAACTACGCGCTGCCATGAACCCTGTTTTTCATATACAATTTGATACTTTCCCGGGCTCATCTCAATGTGTAGATAAACCCTCCCCCCCTCCAAAAAAACAAAACAAAAAAACTTCTCTAAGCAGACATCATCTGTTTTCCGGAAAATCAGTGCAATTTGGGAGAGGAGGGTAATTTTTAGCTCTTACTCCCTTTGTTAGCAAAATTTATTCAGTCAAACGCTGCATAGTAAACCTACATTATGCGCTTGAATTTTTGAATCATTATCGACTATCGTGATTGATTTATCGTAAAACGGTATCAATCAGAATGGCACTGCTGAGATAGGAATTATTCGATCGAGGTCATTTTATAAAGATTGAATATCGTCCTGCTGATTATTTTGCGTTCCAAAATAGGAAGAAACAATATTTTGGGGCGAATAGTGGGTCTGCTCGACATACATGAATTTTGCTGCTGAAATCGAAAATGAAGTCAGGTTTTTTCCATACGCAACAATTTCTGCGCGAAATTAAATTTTTCAGAGAAAGATATTCCCTAGTTTTAAAAAAATACGATTTTAAGAGCTTTTGATTCATCACAGAAAAGAAAAATACAGTGGATAATAATTGCAAAATCATCATATAATCTAAAAAAGAACTGTACACGTATATTTTATTTACAATATTTTGGTAAAATAATAATTTCTTGCTTTGGTCATAATAGTTTGATTTTTAGGACGTTGTTACATTTGAGGTCGTTTACGTCCACCAATGGAGTCATAGTATAACTCCATATTAATGTCAGTAAACCAGCTCAGTGACTAGAAAGACTTCAAAGGATCTGTATTCGTTTGACTTATTCTTCTATACCATAGATTAAGAGCAACTTATTCAAAGACATTACATTTCCAGAAGTCACCTAGATGATAGAAATTTATTTTGTTTAATTAAATCTCACCTCTGATGTGTATTATTCACTTTGTAAATTTTTTACTTTTATGAACAACTTTTCATGAAGACCTTCAAGTTTGTAGACAAATTTTTTCAGTATGCTGAAAACATTTCAGGAAATATATGTAACTAAAAGAAATTCATAAAAATAATTGCAGATTTTTTTTGTTTCCCCTAAATATTTACTCTTAAGTTATCTGTTGTAGGAACTTATTCACGCGCTATTTTGATGTGAACAAATTTTGTCACACTTAAAAAACTGGATGTGGCTTGGTTTCTAATATTTTGTTTCCAAATAATGTAAAATTTAAGAACCATCCAAGAATTCTCTCTATACTATACATGTACATAAAACATCAATGAATGTTTTGATGAAAAGGATACACTTACACAAGATTTTTTATCTAGTCACATCATTAAAATGACTATTTTTATTAAAAGAGGTCATGGTTCTGTAAATATTTAACCGGAATTTCCAATCTGATCTCTCAAGGAAATCTTAAACTTTAAAGTTCTCATTAGTCTAGAACTGATAATTCTATCATGCACTCTAAGTTGAAATGTTTTTCCTGCTTAATTTTAAATCGTGTTGAATCCAAATAAAAGCGTCAGTTAAATCTAAAATTCAAATGATCAAGCTAACTGTTTTTTTTTTTTTTTTTTGGAAAACGCTGAACAGCTTGTAGTAAAAACAGAGGCAACAATAGAATGTTGCATCATATGGTTGTTTCTTGTAACATTGGCGTTGACATTTAGACAAATAATCAAATTATAAAAATGATTTTTAAACTTCCACATAGAAATTTACAATTTCGCCTGTCAAAAACACTTTAAATTTTTAAGGCCTCACATTCCGACAGTACTTATCGGAGGAGCAAAGTTGAAAATCTTTGTGAATTCAGTCTAATAATAAAATATTTCAAGGAATCAGAATGTAATAATAAATGACACAGAAGTCAAGCATGTTAAATTCAAGAAGTGACTCGTAAAATTGTAAAGTTTGCCTAAAAAATTATTTTCGAAAAAGTGCGGTTGATCATTGAAAGTTGATTTAAAATCCTTACATGTCAGCAGGTTTTAAAGAAATAACCAATTAAATGTCGTCCATCTGAATAAAAACTTTCAATGGAGTTCTACTTTGACGTTCAGGGTTATTCTCACGATACAAGTAACTTTTTAATGATAGATGTATTTATTTTGAATCTTTAATATTTTATCTTATGATAAGAGAGGGAGGGAATGAAATATTCTAAAGCTAGGAGAGGCCATTTTTTCAGCAACGGTATCATTTTACATGCTGTGAATCTGAAAAGAGACATGCTACATACAACAACAAACAATTAAAGGACGGTACATGGTCATTCAGCAGCGAGAACAATGCTTTGACACATTATCTGTGTACCGTGAAATGACACGCCGATCTACAACCTGACAGGACGTATCCCATGATTCTAGTACCATCACACCTCTTCATTCTAACGGCCATTCCGGATGCGCTTCTGTCTTCAGGCTGGTCTTGTCACACATCCAAGGTAATTTAATTCGTGTGCCCTTCATGACAATATATTCTGAAAACAATTCAAATATCCTCACTCCTTGGAGTATTCAATAGGTAACAACCTTAATGGAATTAGACAGCCGCCTCAAGGTGCCACAAAATACTCGACAAAACGGGCAAATGACCATACATACAATGCCCTCATTATAAAATCCCATTGATGGCCACGAGGCATAGTTTGCAGTTTTTGATGTGAATTCTCTCTTAATATATTTTAGCAAGGAAAAATTTAAGAAAAGTCGGTTGCCTCAACGATTTGTGAAATAATGGATTGACTACTGCAGAAAATACGAGTATAAAATTAACTTTACTTAATGCCGTACCGGTGTCCACGGTCCTTTAAGGGTAATTTTCGTGTACTGTAGAATTGTAAATAAATCGTAAATGCAAGATGGTCAGAAATTGGATTATTTTTTTTTCTTTTCCCACTTTTTCTCAAAAAAAGCTATCAAATGAACCACTCGAAACAGATTAAGAATTAATGCACTATGCGCTATTATTCTTCGTTAAAATACAGTTGCATTAAGATAGTTTTTGAGAATTTAATTATTCACAAATCCTACCATTTAAGAGTTTGTTTAAAATGTTTAGTTTATGTACTCCTCGCATAAAATGCAAAACGTTCATAATTTCGAAAAAAAATATATGAGGAAAATACTGGGTTTAATATAGTTCAGGAATCATATCCTTCTGCCAAATTCTAACTCATTTTCTATGACATGGCATTATTGATGCATTAAGTTTAAATCACCGGACTGTTCACCTATATCTCCTGGAAAATAATCTTACCGAACACATTTTTCTGCAATGGCGTTGCACGTTTTCCCTTAAAATAACTTACAGATATCAACATTGTAAACAAAGAAACGTGCTCCTCGAGTCTCTTCGCATCAATATAATAATTGCAGTGTTCAAATTATAACCTACTTCAATGGTCTATTCTGTTCTCATTGATGGCAAGACCTATAGAGTTAATACAAGAGGTGACGATGTGTTAAGCTTTGCAGGTGATATTATTCATCAAGTAAGTCCCAATGTTCAGGGAAAGGATCCAAGAAACGTCAAATTGAACCAAATTTCCAGTCCAACATGACCAAAAACGGTGCAAAATTCCATCAAAACCTTTTTAAATTTCCTAAGGATAACAGTTTCAATATTTTTCATGAATTTGTTCCATGCTAATTCCTATTTTTTTTACTACATGGAAAATACGGCTTGCAACTCATGCCCGAGGAGACATGTCAAATAGTATCACCTAGATTTCAGGTAGGTATCACCCTATCCCTCGCAGAACTAGGCAAGACTGCCACCTACCCAAAATCTAGGTGATGCCATCTGATCTAGCTCCACAGACACAAAACCACTTCTCCCGTGTAACGTATGTCGGTTTTAGGAACAAATCCTTCACTAGGCATCACCTATACGCAGAAAAATCTATGGCTTAATAAACCAATTATTAGTGGTTCATGGAACGCCGATAATAATAATAAATGAACTAATGATTCTCGGTCTGTAAACCATACTAAGGTATCTCGTACCATACTAAGGTCTATATGTATACCATTACCGAGGTATATGTGCTAATATTATATGCTGCCTTTACTACTATTAGTGGTGTTCCATATGAACCACAAATTTGGTTAATAAGCCATAGTTTTTTCTCAGTGTACTGTATTTCCCCTATGAACAGGACCAGTTGACACTCGCTTCCCCACCTCCCACACACAGAGGTCACATGGTAATATGCCTCTTCATATGGAGGGACAGATGATCCGACCTGGAGAAGGCCCTCTCGCAGAGGCGACACTGGAAGGGCCTGTCCCCAGTGTGCTTCCGGTAATGGCGGGTCAGCTCATCGGAGCGCGCGAACTTCCACCCGCATCCCTTCCACCCACACTGATACGGCTTTTCGCCCGTGTGCGTGCGTAAATGCGCTTTTAAATGCGACGACTTGGTGTACGTCTTCCCGCAGCCGGAATGCGAGCACGTATGGACGATAATCTTCCTCCTGCTCCAGTTCTGCCTCCGGCGGGACTTGGGGCCTGGTCCGGCCTTAAAAGGCCCTCCACCGGGCCCAGGGGTCCGCGGGTTGAAGGCCAGTGGGTAGTGTGGGGGTGGATGGTAGCCGGGGCCCTCCCCACCGTCTGGCGACGATGGCGGTGTTATGATCATGAAGTGGTGATGGTGCTCGGGGGGTGGACAGTACTCAGGTTGTTGCGAGTGGTGGTAGCCGCGCATGACCTCCGGGGTAGTCGGCGGGGAGATCTGACCAAGGGATACCAAACACCTAGATGACGCGCCGCCAGGCGCGTACGATCCTTGCCCGTAGTTGTAAGGTGGGTAATAATGATGTTGGAAGTGCGAAGTGGAGGCTTCTGGTTCCGATTTTATCCGCGCGTTCGTGTCTCCGTAGAAGTCCGGCTTGCAGCAGTCTTCGGAGGTGGTGGCGGAGTTGGGGAGGGAGTAGAAGACGTGAGGGGTGAGTTGGGTGAGCTGCTCGTTGGGGCCGGAGCAGGGTTTGGGCCGGTAGGAACTTGCGTGGACGCCGATGTCGATGTAGTACCCGGACGGGGTCTGCCCGTGGGGTGGGACTCGGTCGAGGTCTGGGTTGCCGCAGAGGGGGTCGCAGCCCGAGATGGGGGTCCCCAGGTTCGAGTGGAGGTCCGGTGTCCCCGGGCTGGAGTCCATCTCCAGGTGCGGGAAGGTTTGGGGGCTGCCCAGGATGACCGTCTCGATGTCCTGCCATACCTGGGAACAGAAATATTGTCCGTATGGATCAACCTATCGATACGCATATAGGCCCGTTTGCCACGGAAAAAGAGAGGTAGGGGTTAAATCGCAATTGTTGGATGATATGGACATTCCCAATTAGTCGTGGTAATACCCCGATTAATTGTGGTAGTATCCCAATTAATTGCGGTAGTATCCCGATAAATTAGGTTACTAACCCAAATGTTGCGGTACTACCCCAACTTGAGTTGCGATGCTACCAAAATGAATTGAAAATGTCCATATCATCCAACAAATTTGGGTAGTAGAACAACTTTGGGGGATAACCCCTGACACTTTTTTTTCCGTGGAACGTCAGACTCCGTTAAAGTAGTTGCACGGAGAACACGGCTCATGTGGTAATTGGACCGCGTTTAGCAGAAAGGAGCCAAGCCTCATTAGCTGTTGCCAAATTTTACGGGGCGATTTAATTTTCTACGAGGGAACGTTTGTGCGAATTCCTTTGAAAATGTAAGGGCATTTGCTTCGTAAATTGCAGAAAAGTCACGGAAATTGGCACGCAAATCTGCACGCCGTTTTCATGTAAAACATTAAATTAGCCAATTGAATTTGGTGGTGGGTAGCTGATGTGGCTTGGTTGCTTTCTGCTGAATACAGTCCAATTAAGATACGGCTTTCTGTCAGAAAAGCGAGGCTGTGTTCAGTTTTCATACAGAGAGAACCAATTTTGTTGTTTTAGCTTCATCAGTGATTTCATTTTAATTAGATTAGACGAATTTTGAAGTAAAATCGGTTTCGAGAACCTGAGAGCTATACGGCTACTTAGCTATCATGGCAGGGATAGCTTGAATTTTCGGTGAATTTGATCGTTTTTAATATCTTAGTTATAACCATTATGAGACGATACCTCCGCACTTGTAACTAGACTATCAAAAATCGAGGAATGAAATTCAGTGCCGGAATCTATATGGTGCCCAAAACATTTTAGTGATATGAGTGCGAAATAAAATCAGCCCCATAAAAACGTATGACTCTCCGCAGAAAGAGTAGATTCCGCTCCGTAATCAGCAGTCTCCGTAGTTTAAGTCATTTCGTGACGATGGTTATAGGACATTTTGTCAACGATTTTTTGTCCGCTTACCTGTTTGTTCTAGTAGTTTTCGCCCACGCGTTTTTCGGCAGGGGAATTTTGGTCCACCTACCAATTGAGATCTAAAGTTAATTGGTCCATTTGTAAATATAAACGACAATCACTCACGACGATTTTGGTTGTTCAATATGTTGGAGCACCTTCAATTTCGTATGATACTCTGCTGTGTAGTAGTTGCTTGAGGTGCTGTGGCACGCTGCGGCGCGGCGGGCCGTCGGCCAGTGCGAAAAACGCATTGGCGCCTACAAACCTAAGGGGATACTTCAAGCATTGCGCAATGCGTGAAGTATCCCCTTAGGTTTGTAGGCGCCAATGCGTTTTTCGCGCTGGCAGCACGTCGCTCCGCTCTGTGTTAGGCTCTAATATTTAAACTCGCGGAGTCAGCGTTTTCCAACCAATGATTTTGAAATGTTTGCACACTCTGCATGGATTATTCTCATTTAAATTAATGAGGAAGAAAAAAAAATGTATTAAAGGAAAATATAACGTGTGTTTTGTAAATATTAATGTGGTTTCGTGCCAAATTGAATGGTTCCCAAAGAACTTTAATTTTTTCTTTTACATTTAGTGCTTTAACTGTGCTGCAGCGTGGTGTACGCGCAATTAAACGCTCAAAAGTGGATTATTTTACTTTAAAAAATCGATGTGTAAATGAATTAAAACCGAAGATTGTGTTCTTCTTGGTTTTTTCCCCTCTTGCATAGTTCCTCTCAACACAACTACGGCACATCGAGATTAATATTAATGCCACCGTTTGGAAAAGGTTTAAAAAATATTTTTCACGTTTTAAAAACGTAATTGTTGTTAAAATGATGTAATATTTATATTAAAAAAGGTACATATAAGGTATATTTAAAAAAATGAGTAAAAAATGAGTTCCCATAAAAATACCTCATGTCTCTCAATTTTCTCTCTTATATATTGTCAATATAATTTTATATACGGACTAAAATATAAAGCTGGACCGAGTCACTGTTGCCTATTTTACGTGTGGACGTAAACCACTGGACAAAACAGGTGCCCGGGCAAAAAATCGTTGACGAAATGTCCTGAAACCGTGAGGATAGATTCTGCTCCGCATTCATATCACTCGGGGTTTTCGGGAACTATATAGACTCCGGCACAGAGAGGACCACCAAAGTACGAATCTAAGCATTATGATACCTGTTTCTCAACCAAAATTACACGTAGAGCACAATTCTAACATCTAAAATTACTAAAATTAACTCCTAAGATATTAAGGTTTTTATTTACATTAGTTACGGGATACAGTTGCCCGGTCGTAAGAAACGCAATACTCTACGTGAGTCAAATCGCGTCTTACAACGGATTCGGTGGGCTACTTCAATCGAGCATTGTTCCTTTCCCACCTTTTATTATTCAAAGTGTGAACAATTTGCTGTAGCTGAGCCAAAGCGTCAAGATTGAGGTTGCCATATTTTCACACCGCGGAGACTGCCACGGTAACGTTCAGTGTGCGCTTTGACTCACGTAGACCATCGAGTTTCCATGAGCGGGAGGTTTGAATTCACGTGTCAAGGAACATGAAATATCTCGGCAAAGAGTTGAACTCAGTAATTTTTTGTCGTGCAAATCGCATTCTAGAACGTGGGTTTTGGTTAAGGAACAGCAGGCCGAGTATTGAAATTGATAGACAAAGCGATGGACAAAGAGGACATAGGGAGTATGGAGCGATTCTATTGGTTGAAATGGGTGGTTCTTTCAGAATAGGGACAAAAATGACGGACTAACTGTCGGGTCTTTAGTGGGTTGTCGTTAGTTAGTCTATTACCTATCCTCTATGTCCATTGCAACCACCCGCTTCCACCAATAGGATCCCTCCATATACTTTTTTTCTTCTTTGTCTATCGCTTTGTCCATCAATTTCAATAATCAGCCCGCTGGTATCAGAATGCTTAACTCCGTACTTTGTCTATTGCTTCATTTTACTCCAAAAACTTTTAACCGTGTAACCTCTTCTTCTAGTAAAAATCAAAACTCTGGCTGGAGGGCCGATCCCCGTTGCACAACGGCACCGGGCGAGCCGGCAATGGAGTCGGAGGTTTTTGTCATTAACGGGCGACACGGGTCGGGATCGGGCGATGACGAAATCGGATTTCGATGGCGATGGCGGGGGCCCGATACGCTCGTCGCGGAGCCCCGCAGATCGCGGCGATAAACTATGTCGTTTTCCAGGATGCATTTTCGATGTTACACGCCACGCGGCCCCACTTGAAAGTTACGGGGGTGGACTCCCGTCCTAAGGAAAAACGCCGCATGAACCCTCAGGCGCTGCCAAATTTCCTTCGATAAAATACGAAATTCCTGGAAAACTTGGGGATATATTTCTACCAATTTTTTTCAGGATTTCAATCACAATTGGACCGCGTTAAACAGAAAGGAACCAAGCCACATCAGCTATTGCCAAATTTAATTGGGCAATTTAATTTTTTACATGAAAACGGCTGTGCGGATTTTCGTGCAAATTTTAGTGGATTTTCTCCATAGTACGAGGTAAATCCCTTAAAATTTTCAGAGGAATCCACACAAACGGTCTCTCGTAAAAAATTAAATTTCCCCGTTAAATTTGGCAATAGCTGATGTGGCTTGGTTCATTTCTGTTAAACGCGGTCCAATTGGACGTATTTATGCTAAATGGAACTATGTGGAAGAGGAGAGGTGGGGTGTGTTCCTGGTGAGCTGGATAAGGGACAATGTAAAAGTGGATGTAGTTCCTTTTGAGAGAATGGAAAAGCGGGATTTGGCATTAGATCAAAAGGGGCTGAGCGCTAAGTCGTGAGCCGTGGACATGTGACAAGAGCCTTATGGACAGGGATCATGAGTCAACGCTAGGTGACGGTGGCTTCTTCGCCGCAGACGTCACTGGCGTTTTAAAATTCCCATTAATTCTTATGGCCCTCAACTAAAGAGCACACACCATCTTTCCACATTCATAGTTCAATTCAGTAAATAAGTCCAATTTAATCTATAGTATGTGAAAATGTCGAGGGAAAATATTCATAACTCTCCTCAAAAATAAGCATTTAATTGAAGGAAATTTGGCAACCCTCCTATGTTCATACGGTGTTCTTCCTCACCACGGCAGTGTAGCGCTCACACACTCCCACACACTCCCGACTACCTCGCGCCCAGGGACTTTTTCACTCTTCTCCTCGCCTTCCTCCGCCGATTTTTATTTTAATAAAAACCTTCTCAGCTTTTTTTTTCGTACATATTGTCCTCTTTCCGTGCCTTTCGCTAATCCCCCCCCCATCTATGGGGAATATGAGCAGGGGGGGGGGGGAGTCTTCTTCTCTAGGACACAGCGTCTACCTCATTCACTGTCTTCGTCTTCGTATCGATAACCAAAGTGTACCACGTGTGAAACCACGTATCTCCGTTTGCGACGTTGCAGACTTCTTGTCATGCCTCATTTTTCATTTGGAAAACTGCGGACCGATTATGGAAATTGATAGAAAACAATAGACATAGAAAACAAAAGAGATCATAGAGGGACCATATTGGTGGCAGCGAGTGGTTGCAATGGACAAGGGAGGTAAGTAATAGATTAACTAACGGAAACCCACGAGAGACCTTATAGTTTGCCCATCATTTTCTGCCATAGGCAGAAAGGAACCACTCAATTCAGCCAGTGGTTACTCTATACTCCCTGTGTCTTCTTTGTCTATCATTTTGTCTATCAAGTTCAATAATCAGCCCGCAGGACGTATTTCTGGACAATATGGGGAAATTATAAAGTGCCGCTGACGTCACTGGCGCTTTATAATTTCCATTAATTTTTACGGCCCTCGACTAACGAGCATACCAACGGTGAAACTACCAAACCACGTATCTCGATTTGCGACGTCGCAGACTTCCTGTCATACTTTATTTTTTAAATGAAAAACTACTTAACATCCAGTCTTGAAAATTTCTGTGATTTTTCCTCTTTGTGCGGAGAAAATTCCGTGAAAATTTCAAGGAATGATATTGATTTGGTCTACTTCAAAAAAATAAAATTTGAGCGTAGATTTTTAAACACCGCAAACGAGATACGTGGTTTGGTAGTTTCACCGTCGATACGCATTCTTCCCTACTAGTCTCTAGTTCCGTTCAGCAGAAATACGTCCGACTAATAAACGTTATTTCTTGATAAGTTCCTTCATTTTTCTTTTCGATACGTGGCGAATTCGAATAAAACTTGAGGGAACGATAGTGATTTTTCTCCTTTCATAAAATAAAACAGGAGTGGAGATTTTTAAACATCGGAAACGAGATACATGGTTTGGGAGTTTCATTGTCGACATGCTAAGTCTTTCTAGTACTGCCTTAATAAGGACGCCGTATCGACATATTCAAATGTTGCCAATTTTTCCTCGATTAAATATTAAGTTTTGATTGGAATCTTAAATATTTTTCTTTCAGATTTTCGAATGATTTAGCTGTTAAATTACCAAAAAATTCCATTAGAAATTGGGAGAAACATTTTTACGGGTTTTTCTGAAGATATGGACCTTTTTGAAAGTAAATGTGGGTCTAATGCACTAAGATATACAGTTATCTCAGCCAGGTCGCACAAAAATCAAGTTGAAAATTGAGAATGACAATCAACATTTTTTGTTATCTCAGCAGGAATAACCAAAATTTTTAGTTGCTGCAGTCGGAGGCTCAAAGTCTTTAATCGACGAAGTTACAACGAGTTAAATAGTTAGATGGGAAGTATGCTCGCAAGTATGCAGGTGACAGAGTTGATCTTGTCAAGCTACAGCACCAAAGGACGAAAAAATCCTGATCAGCGGGCTGATTCTTGAAATTGATAGATAAAGCGAAGAACAAAGAAGACAAAAGGAAAATAAAACGATGATTTTGGTTGAAACGGGTGGTGTTGGTAGACTGAGGGGGAAATAATGAAGTAATTATAGGGTACGTGGTCGGTTGCAGTTATTTAGTCTGTCACTTACCTCGCTTGTCTATTGAAACCACCCGCTTATACCAATAGGATTGCTTTATTATCCACAGTCTTCTTCGTCTACTGCAATGTGTATTGATTTCAATAATCAGCCCGCAGATCAAATAATTCGGAAAAAAGTGGATTGCTGATCTAACAATTAAATTGTTAAGAAATACGTCCAAAATGTTTCAATTACATTTTATAATAGTGGAAAGCTAATTTAATCATGAGGGTGGTTAAATTGGCATTTTTTATTGTAAAGTCTACCTTGAAACACGTCGGACACTTTTTTTAACAACAAAATTTTTAAATCAGTAATATCATTTTTTTTTTCGTGAAAACTCTAACCGTCGCGCTTGCTTCAATCACGAATTTCTAATAGTCACCTTTAGTTGCCTTGTTAAATCGAGGTATACATCCTGTGTGCAACAGACCTACTCTCAGAACTATACCAGCTTCAATCAATAGGTTTGTTGCTCAATTTTTCTACAGTCTTCTTTGTCTGTTTCTATGTCTATCAATTTCAATAATTAGACCGAAGATATCGAATACAACTCTAACTGTAACGCTTGTTTCAATTACGAACTTTCATCAGCCACCTTTAGTTGCCTTGTTAAATTAAGGTATATTTCCTGTGAACGGCGAAACTCCCAAACCACGTATTTTGTTATCGATGTTTAAACATATCCGCTAATACCTATTTTATTTTTTGAAGAAGAACAAATTAAAATAATTTCTTCAAGATTTCAAAGAATCGTTTCCCCTAAAGAGGGAAGTAACTGAAAGTTTTAAAATTTGATGTTGAGTGATTTTCTATTGTGAAGAACAAATATCGCAAGAGGTCTGCAATGTTCAAAACCGAGACACGTGGTTTGGAAGTTTCACAATCGATGTATCCTATGTACAGCAGACCCACTCGGAAACTTTCGACAGCCCATACGCCGTTTTACCTCGAGCTAGGTTAGGTCTTCTTTGTCTGTTGCTATGTCTATTAAATTCAATAACTAGCCCGCAGATTGAATGAAGCTCTAACCGTCGCGCTTGTTTCGATCTAAAAACTTTAATAGTCGCACCTTTAGTTGCGTTGTAAAATCAAGGTATACATCCTGCGTGCAACAGACCTACTCGGCAACTTTCGAGGGCCCATACGCGGTTTTACCTTAGGCTGGCAGCGCACTGCACTCCTCGATCATATTTCTGCGGAGCTTTCGTGCGGCCCGGTTGGCAAGAGAGTGCGGTTGTCCATGTCCACTCCGCCTCCAGCGCCAGCCTCCTCGTGAAAATCTCGGATCATTATAACAATGATCCCGCGAAGAAACAAAGGCAGCTCTTCCTTGATTTATGATAATGCACGGCATCAAATGCGGCTCGCCATGATTTAATGTCACCCGATCTCGTGAGTCAGCCGGCTAGACCCCGTCTGGGCTCCCCGAGCCGCCAAAGAGCATTTAATCCCGGGTCGCTAACCAAACATAACGCGTGGGCGAGCTTTAATTTTAAGCTTTTGTGAATGTGATTATGAGCCATTAATTTGAGGAGAGGGAAGAGAAAGTGATGAGTATTGGCGGATCCTGCAAATTGGCGACATTGTTTTTCTCCTTTTGAACCTATGGAAATGTATTGATTCTTGGAGGGGCCAGGTGCTTCATCAAGAATCGATTATTTGGACCGAGTTCATCAGAGAGGAACCAACCCACTTTTTGGAAAAAATTGAGTTAATAATGTTTTTGAGTTCCACTAATCGTATAAATTCCCCTGCCAAAAACTCAGGTCGAGAAAAAAAATTAATCTGGATTCAGAAGGAATAGGTAAAATTTATTTTTTACATTGAGCCTTATGGGGAAATACAACTTCAAACCTTTTTTTCTTAGTTTCAACTTTATGTGGCTTGGTTCCTTTCTGTTGAACTCGGTCCATTTAACATAGGCTTAAATAGTGGGAATCCGGTGTTGCCAAATTGCTGGATCCACCTCTGGTGATGAGCTTCTTCGCCAATGGTCTCGGCCAACATGGACTGCAGACTGATTGTCGAAGTCTCGGAATCAAATCGATTATTTTTCAGATAACGTAAGCGCAAAAATTGCGAATGCGAGAAAAACAAGAAAAACCATTTTATTCGCTTTGTTGACAATCTTCAAATTCCAAAAAAAGTATGTTCTTTTAGAGGGTTACTTGAAATCAGACATAGATAATGGAGTATACCAGAGAAAACAAAGAAGAAACAACCCCTCAGCCACCAAAATAGAGATCGGCGCTTACGTGATTTGGAAAATAATCGGTTCAATTTCTACCTGTTCTTCCACGGGGAGAAAAATGTAAAGTCCAAACTGTTGGATGATATGGACATTTTCAACTAATTGTGGTAGTACCCAAATAAATTAGGTCTTTAACCCTAACGTTATGGTACTACCTCAATTTGTGTAGCGATACTACCAAAATTACCTGGATTTGTCCATATTATCCATCAAAATGGGGTAGTACCACAATTTTAGGGGATAACCTCGAACAATTTTCTTCCGTGACTGAACACATAACGCGATTCTAGTTCGTTACATTACGCTACGCTATATTACGTATATTAAATTTAAGCAAAAGAATCTGCCGTCTGCTCCATCCTGAATCATGTCCTCAAACTATTAGCATCCCCAAAAATCATATTCTCGTCAGATAAAAGGGTAAAGACAAAGGAGGGGAGGGCAAATGGGACGGGCGAGGGTGCAGAAAATGATGAAAGACGAAAGGATAGGGAGACGACTGAGATGTAGCCAGGGTGCTTCAAAAAAGTGATTGTTGGAAATGTTACAGCCCCGAGGCGGCAATCGGTGCCACTTGTTGAAAAACATTTTTACCAAAATTTGGGTACATTCCATTTTTTTCACCTATGGCAAAGGATTTTACGATTAAATTATGACTTTTAAGTTTCGACCTCGATTTGGCACCAAAAAAACATACTACAGCACCGAAACCGTGCATGTGCGTAAAAAATATCAGACATTTTTTCTTACGGTCTGCACCTTTTTTTTTAAAGATAGACGTTGCCATTTGACAATTTAGAGTTGCCTTTTTAACTCCTTGGACTCAACTTTCCCCCGGGGATTCTTCCGCAAAGACCGGAAAGGAGCGTACCAGCTAAAAAAGTCAACCTCTCTCTACAATGAACAGAATGAAGCTGAGCTTTTTGCATTAAAAAGCAAGGGAGGAAGTATACAACAATATCATTTAACTATTTATTTTATTTTTTTACATTTTTAGGTGGACGAATTTATTGGAATTTTAAAATTCGAAAAGAATTTCAATTATAAAATCTGGAAAATGGTGTTGTTTATCTCATTTCGTTCATCCGTCTCAGACCATGATTCAAATTATGCATTTTGTCAAATATCTAAACCACTAGCCACATTTGAGTGATGGAAAACATTTGCGTGTTTTAACACCATACTTTCTGTGTCTAACCATTTAAACTAGAAAATAAATGATGGCCCAAAAATGTATGTGACAGGGTGGAAAAATGGTACCGGGTCCACACCATTTCGCAGGGAAATCAAAGCCGAAAATTCAAAAAATTACTATCAGAGTCAAAAAATTGTTGGAATGTTGTGGACCCAGCACCATTTCTCCACCTTGTTACTCGACCATTTAATAAACTCCAAATTTCTCTTTATTTCAACCAATCAGTGTGTAACATCTGGAAAATATTATGACATTTTACCTAAAATGCTCATTTATTCATTTTTAAAGCATCTTCTTGCATCAAAATAATAAAATAATTAGAATTTTAATAGAAGAAAGGACGATTGACTATCACCATGTGTTTACGACAAATGCACATTTTATATGAAGATTTATTGTCAACGAGACGTTTTCAAGTTCATCCGGCAACTTAGATTTGTTGAGAAACACATTGCGTTATCCTATCGATTTGCGAATAACCAAAGGCATCATAGGGACTGCGAGAAGAACTGATATCTGTGTATTTAAATGGGCGGCAAAACAGGTACATTTCTGACAAGAGACGTTGATATACTTATACATGATTTCCGTTTCACGGTAATCTACTAATTAACTATGTCCAATCCAGTTAACTGGTGTTGCAATCAGCTCGAACATTATTTGCCTTTTCTGCCGTCCATTATAAGAAGACATATCACTTTATAGCCTAATCTGAATTTTGCCTTGAGCGTTTGCGTGTATTTAGTCGTTTTCAAATCTTAAGCGAAGATCAAAACTTTCGAAAAATAATGATATGGGTTTGATTTTGGATTATTCAAAAACACGACTGCGTCTTACTTCAATTTTATCGATTTTTTTGGATCCTTTTGTGATTTTTTAGAACAAAAATGTGATGCTCATCTGAATAAACAGAAGGAATTACGAGAGGTATATAAAATGACATGTACATCTTCATCAAAATTGAATGCAAATGTCGATGGGCATTTTGTAAGCTTTCAGAATCATCGCATCGCATGGAAAACAAAAATAGCGGTCACGGTATTTCCGACTGAACACACAATGCCAAAAAAAAATGTGGTCGTTACTATAAGTATGTCTGGCCGGAGTTTTTTTCAGTGTTTTAAATATTTTTAAATTTGGCGGCCGATTAAAGTTCAAAATGGCCTAAAACAATTTTTTGGTAATTTATAAACGAATTCGTTTCAAACTTACTGTGCGGAAATTTTTCTGAACGACGCACGAATTTAAAGCTCTTTTCTTAATTAACCCAGCTTCTTTCAGGATGGTGGCCTTAAAATGGAGGAGAAACTAGTATTTTTCTGATTCTTCAATCGATTTGCTTCATAATCTTGGTATTCCCCAGTGTTTTGGGACATTCGTCAGAAAAAACTAGTTTTGCAAAATATTTAACCCTTTCCCATAAGATGGTTTTTACTTAAAAATGACGGTTTCCCGCCAATATCAGCCTGGCACTTTAAAAAATATTGATCAGTTTTCAAAACTAACTGCACATTTGTGTTCAGTGCTCCTAAAACCCCGTTTATCACGTTCGCGGTATATCTTCGATTGATTCGCCATTTAAACCTGTGGTAAAGGATCGATAGACAGGGTGACCGCAGCGTGCACCTTAACAATCGATTTTTTACCATTGCTTTAAGTGGGGAAAAATCGACAATCGATCATTCACACCTCGCCTCTGCATTATAGGGTCCCGTGACACTCTGTTCGATCATTTTGAAGTTTAATCTGCCGCCACTTTAAGACGGTAATGGAAAGAGACCTGAATTGGCGCCAAAATGTTTCTTATTTTATGCTCTTTCCCACGACTTATCACGAAGTAGGAATCAACATTTGAGAATAAACAAACGAGAGATATTACACTAAATCCTATGAAAATCTATGTATCTTAAATGCAGGTCAGTTTGGCCGGACTGAAGACTTCGGGTAAAAAAAAGTTTTTTGCATCGTGTGGTTTAATTCAAATTTCATCCACACAAGCCCAATTAAGACAAACTTAAAAAAAATTTTATACTGCAACCGCAACCATCGAAACTTAAATTTGAATTTCTTTCATTATTTATGATGCGATAAATTTTCCGTTTATTCGTCAATGTTTCACAAAGGTGCTTCAGTGTTTCAGTGAGGAGTTTGCTTAGCTCCAATTATCTGTAACTATTTTTTTCCGTAGATTTCTGCATTCAAACGGTTTCAATCGGTTCCAAACTTTCACATTTGCAAGACGGGGCAAATCAAGTCACATTTTCATTT
Organism: Bemisia tabaci; assembly: GCF_001854935.1. Classification (NCBI taxonomy): domain Eukaryota; kingdom Metazoa; phylum Arthropoda; class Insecta; order Hemiptera; family Aleyrodidae; genus Bemisia; species Bemisia tabaci. The sequence continues at coordinate 300,115 of NW_017547290.1, forward strand.
AAAATTTTGCCGTAATAAGATTTTCCAAGAAATCGGGATATACATACATTCTAAATTGTAAAATTCTACAAATTTCTAGACACCTCTATTTCATAAAAAAATTAACGTGAGTTACATTGTGGCGTTGTCCCAGAAGTCTGTGAGGCAAACAGGGGCAGACGAAATATAGTAGTGTGACATTACAATCTCAGTATATAAATAAAATATGATCAATACCGTTTTGACCTTAAGAGGTATGAAGAGGATACCTATTTCACGCTGACCCCACTTTTTTCTCGACATTTTTTCGCGAAAAAAAGGAGATTCAAAGGACTGTGAATTCCGAAAAGGGGTGCATGGAGCTTGTGCCAAAGAAAGAAGATACTCCATGAATCACAATGGACCACTAGATAAGGTGCGAATTTCAGCATTCTGATACATGTTTCTCAACCAAAATTTTACGTAAAACACGATGCACACAACGAAAATTACCGAAATTACCTCCTTACGAAGACATTTAATGATTCCTGATGCGTGAATTTAAACCACCCGCTCATGAAAACTCAATGCTCTACGTGATTTACATCGCGCGCTAAACGTTATCAATTATCATGACAGTCTCTACGATATACAAATCTGGCAACCTCAATCTTGACGCTTTGGCTCAGCTATAGCAAATTGCTCATAGTGTGAACAACACATGGTGGGAAATGAACATTGCTCGTTTGAGAAGCTTGCTGAAACCGTTGTAGTGCGCGATTTGACTCACGTAGAGCTTTGAGTTTCTTGTGAGCGGGCAGTTCAAATTCCTCGTAACCACTGTGAGATAAAAACGTTAATATTTTCGTTAGAAGTTGGTTTAAGTAATTTTTGTAGTGCGAATCGTGCTTTACGTGAAATTTTGACAAGGAAACGTGTATCAGAATGCTTAAATTCGTACCTTGTCTAGTGGTCCATTTTCAAACGAGAGAGCCTATTAAGGTACTTCTTCAGCCCTTGACAACGATTCGATAGTTAATCGCTCGATTCGATAATTTCTGAAAATGTCTTGCTTAATTTCTTGCAGCATTTTTTTCGCTGTAGTGCGAATAACAGTGGCGTGGCGTGTTTTGCGATATATCAATTGATCTACTATTTAATTCTATGGAAAAGGATCGATAAACAGGGTGCTCGCAACGAACACTTCAATGATCGATTCTGTATCATATCTTCAAATGGGAAAATATCAAAAATGGAGGATTCACGCCTCGCCACTGGTGGTTTGTACGGTATTTGTACACACAATTTGACCAAGAATGATGTACATTTAAATAACTCCGCGAAAATATGTCTAAAATGATTATCACATATCATCGTCTCGATTTGTGGTATTTACTTCGGACGTACATTTAAAGCAACATAAAAATATTTCTTAGCCAAATTTTGTGTGCAAATACCTGACATACTACAACGTGATGAAAAATTGGAATTCTTAAAATTTCGGATGAGGGGGATGAATAAAGCGAAGAGAATACAATAAGAGCAGTCAATGCTGCCCTTAGCCCTCGAAAAGTTCATGAAAAAAACATGGGATTGGCTGTCTTTTGCACCTGTCTTATATCGTGGTCTCCTACCCTGCAACTTCTGGTCGTTTCAAGAACTTGTGACTTTGTCGAGAGCTTAACAGAGCCGGATTAAGGGGGTGGCCACATTAAGAAAAAAGATTACAAACGAGAAAAGGCGACAAAAACTCTCATTTCTTGAGATTAAAGTAATTTCTAATTTGGTTGTCTTTCGGTGATACATAAGAGACATCACTTTTAATCAGTCGAGTTAAGAGAGAAACCAAACACGCAATTTGGCCTGAAATGGCGCGGCGCAGAGAGCAATGATGACGAGAACTTGAGATGAAAAGGAGAAGCCCTCGGCGCGGCGGTTGGCATGAAACACATATTAGCGCCTACAAGACTGCATGAATACTTCACGCATTGCGTTAAACACAGTGTGTTCAGCAGCGCGCAGCGGTCGGCGTGAACTGCATAGCGCCTGCAAGACTGTAGGAATACTTCACGCATTGCGCAAAAACACAATTCGGTCAGCGCGGTGCGACGGAGGTTAAAATTATTAAACCATATTAATGTTTGTTCTTTCGTAATTTTCTTTCATTTCTAATAAACCTAACTTTCGCGCAAAGTCCCATGAATTTTTGCTAGTAGTGTTGACAGGGCTTTCGCAAAAAGTGTGTCCAACACAGGTAAACGCGTCTTATGACCCCTCCCCCTCCATCACGTTCACTTGATGGTTTTTACTGATGTTTCAAAATGAATGAAAAGGGGGCGGCAAGTAAGTAAATCCGGCCCTGGAACTTATGGGACAAGCATTTTAATTCAATTGACGTAATCAAGAGGTAGAATTATCCTCCAAAACTTTAACAAAAGAAGAACCCCAAAAAAAGATTCCTGCAGTGTGAGGAAATCAAAGATCAAAAGGGAGCATTTGTTGGATAAAAAAGAGTAATTCTGAATTTTTTTCAATTTTTTTCTAATCTAATGTTTGAATCTTTAAATGTGTTCAATAAACCGTCTTAATTTTTTAATAATTTTTTATCCTCAGAAAAAAAAGAGAAAAACCTGGCACGGCCAAAATGACCAGTGATGCCTTGAATTCAATAACTTAGTCAATTTTTAAAGACGTCGAATCAGTATAAATTACAGTACACACGGAGAGAAATCTATGGCTTTATAAACTATTTAGTGGTTCATGTGGCACACCAGTAATAGTTGTAAATTAACTTATTCTCTGTCTGTGAACCATACTAAGGTATATATACCATCACTGAGGTATGTGCTATTATAATATTTTTCCATTACTACTATTAATGGTGCTTCATATGAACCACTAATTGGTTTATAAGCCATAGCTTTTCCTCGGTGCAGTACAGGGCAAGTACAGTAATTACTGGAAACTTACCTCACATAAACTGCATTTCTATAGTTGGTCCTATTTGACTCCTAAAAAAAGTGTATACTTTCGGGACAGTCTCAATAACTTAACTTAAAGTAAAGTAAAATTTCAAATTTCCTTGGGATAAACAAGTAATTTTTATTTTGCCACATTTCCAAATATTCTCAGGACTTACTTTACCGATTCTGAACACTTTCCATAAAAGTGTAATTGTAGCCTGATGATAATTGCACATAGCCTACTTTTACAAAAGACCCCTGATTTCAAGATGTTTCTATCCTACCCTCTTACGAATAAATACTACAAACTCCCTAAGCTCTGTAGTTTTATCAGTCATATGGTGCTGACCCTAATGTGAAATAAAATTGGCTTTTGAAAAACATTCAGAACCATAGTTAAATTTCATTTATGCTCATTTAAAAAAGGGCAAGGCCGGTCAGGTACCGTTCAAGTTAATAGCGAATTCATTTATGCATTTTTATAAAAAATATTTAAATTAAATTGAATTCTGTAGGATGAAACTAATTCGTACCACATTGGCCAAGATTTTTAGATGATTATGTTATAAATAATACATCAGTCTTCATGTAAATCTGTCTTATTTTATGTGGATCAACTTAATTTTCAGAACTATGGGCCGGCCCATACCGCAACAGTTCAAAGTATTTTGAATCTTGACCAAATCAAGATCAAGTCAGCTTTTTTTCACGATTCTATTAGAAAATTCGTTAGAATTTTCTTTGCTCCGCTAGAAAATAACGTTCGGGTTTGCTCCACAAAGAGTTAATTTTTTGAATCCAGAATTTGTCTTACAAAGTATAACACAACCAAAATGATCTCATATGTCCTACGAATAAAAGGATAGGTAGTATACTTTGAAGGTCTTTGATGCAAAAAAGTCCTTTAATAATTTTGTTTTCAAAAACGTGCATGTTCTACATGTAATTTCTTACAGATTAAACCCTTGACTTCGAGCAAAAAATCTTCTTGTCAAACCAAACTCTCCTAAAAATGTATCCAAAAGTCGCCCAGTCTTAATATTAAAATCACTCACAATACTGCAGAACTTCATAGCATGTAATTGAGCCTTAACTGGACATTTTCATACCAAGAGACATTATTTGCAAATGAATTAAATTGAAATGAAGGTAGAAGAGCACACAAATTCTAAGCACCTATTAGCTTTAGATTTGATACGTTGTTCGTACCTAGTTTTTTTTAGTAGAAATGGACCACATTAAGCAGAAGGGGACCAAGCCACATCATGCTATGGCCAAATTTAATCAGGCAATTTTATGTTTTACGGAAACGGCTGTGTGAATTTTTGGGCAAACAGTAAATTTTCTGCATAGTACAAGGCGAATTCCTTAACATTTTTAAAGGGATCCGCTATAATGTTCCCTTGTAAAAAATTAAATTGCCCGGTTGAATTTGGCGATAGCCGATGCTGCTTGGTTTCCGATCTGCTGAACTCGGTCCAAACAACCCCAATTGAATCCCATCAGAACTATCGAGCACGCTTACCTCTTGAAAATCCGCCATACTGATGAGAACAAGTTTGACGATAGACTCGGTGCTCCTGGGAATTCTGAAGGCGATAGAGAGACTCCAGCTGAATTTCATCGATCCCAACTGGTAAACCACATTTCCAAAAAGAGGGAGATCCGACAGTCGAAAAACACACCCGGTGACAAGACTTAGATCAAGTCATAATCACAAATTCACAACACGTTGTTCTCAAATCCACGCGGCACATCCACTTTTCACCGAAGACCACACCAACACTTATCCAAAAAAGTACCGAAATAAATCCTCGATTCACCAGCATTTTGATATGACATTATAGAGATCACATGTTGAAAACACGTAACGCACGAACTGATAAGCGATCAAGATTTAGCGTGAAAAACTAACTGTACCCGTATGATGAGAGTTCAACCCGATTCGATTAAGTAATTATTAGGTCGATCGCGTGAAGGGATTCCGTGGGGACTGAAGGGATCACAAACAGGCGCAACAAGTGCGTTTAGGGGTCGGGGGTGGCCGCCGGGAATTTTATGAATGGGACACGCGGGACGAGGGAATTAGCCAGATCCGCGGACTCCGGTCCCGAAGTGGGCGCGCAAGCGAACGGAGCGTGACGGACCAATCAGGAGCCGAGGCCCGTCCGTTACGCGCCGGGATTGGTGCGATCAGCTGATCGTGAATCTGGGGGCCGCGGCCGGGGCCGGGGGAGCTAACTACCCGAAACGATAATTGTGAGCGGAATTACACGCTAGGCTAAGCGTGTAAATGTACGAGCGAGCTCGGGGCCCACACAATCGTTGTGAGTCGCGACTCCTGTCTCCCGTGTTCCTCGCCGTTGCGCTGTTTTTTCTGGCCGCGCGTTCGAGTCACCGAGCAGACGCGGTGTTGCGGTAACAGCGGGGACTTCGCGGCTCTGTTCTGCCGAGATGGGAAAAACGTCGTATCGACATCCCAACATTGCCAACATTTCGCTTATGAACCATGCAATTCCGACGATTGCTATGAGTAAGTTGTTCTTCAAATGTTTAAAATCCTCAGGATTAAACTACGAATCAAATTTGCTGAAAAATTGAGGGAAAAATATCCATAAGTCTTCCATTACTTTTGTTTTTTATCAACGGAAATTTGGCAACGTCTAAATGCTCATGTGGTGTTTTTTCTTGGCAGAACAACGTTGCTGTATTCGATTCACCCTGGCGTGGGGTGCAATTTGTAGTTTTCCCTTAGAAAAAGCTATTTTATTAGGGCAAACCCCTCACAGCTTGCGTTGTGATTAAGAACCAAATTTTTTGTCGTTCCTTTGCGGAGGCCTTCATATGTATAATTTACCTACTAGGGAAAAGCCTAGAAGCTTAGCCATAAGTTAACATTTTGATGAGTGATCACTTCATTATATAAATAATTTACTGGAATAGTGAACCTGTCTCTATTTCTTCTCGATCAAATCGATGTCGGTAGGTTTCTGGTTCACGTTCATATGTTTCAATCGATTCCTCTCGATTTCTTATTCTCTTTCATTCTCTTTCCGTTCTTTACCGATTTTTTCTCTTTTCTTCTTCTTTCACTTTTCTTCTATGTCTCTTATCTTCTTCACGCCTTTCTTTTTCTGAACTTCCTCCTCTTCTGCTTTTCTCATTTCTTCTTCTTCATTATCTTTTCTACACAGTCTTTTTTCTCTTTCGTCCCTTTTAATTTTCTTCTCCTCTTCCTGTATCTTTCATTTTCTTCCTCTCAGACAGGAAATAAGAAAGGAAAAAATATGGTGGTAAAAAACAGCCTGAGGAATGCACTTACGATACTGGCAGTTTATTGGTAAATTGTAAATGCGTTTGAGCCCAATTTCGAACTCAACCCTAATTTGACATAAAAGCACACCACTGAAAATTTGAATGAGTTGACGTGATTCTAACAAAAGTTATCGTGCGTTCACACTAAATTTGCAGACTGAGACCAGTTTGACTATTATGAGGGGGATGAGCTTAAGTTGCCTACACTAAAAATCGAAGGAAATCTGAAATGACGTTTGAGTAAACTTTTCGCGTTTGGTAAAAAGCTCTTATTTGTGTTCGTCCCGACTGCGCGTGCTATTTCGAAATGATACCCCTGACCACGCGCCACGTGGGAGCTCATCTTGCCCACACTGAATATTGAAGGTAAAATTAGTATGGTGTTAAAAAAGAGGTAACTCTTCTGCTAGGTAAAAAACAATTTTTTGAATTTTTCTGAGTTAGCGTGCCTTTTCGGGGTGATATACTACTATTCAATCACGTAGGAGCACGTATTGCCTAAACTGAAATCAAAGGCGAACTAAAAAAGCATCAATGTAATCTTTCCCCGTTAGGTAAAAAGCTACGTTTCATTTGGATTCCGAGTAAGCGTGCACTTTCTCGATGATACCATATTCCATTTCTTTCTCATTTCTTATACTTGTTTCCTTTTTCCTCACTCTCTATGTCATTTTTCCCATTTTTCTCCCTCTTTCTTTTGGATTATTCTTCTCCTTTATTAATTCTCTTTTCTCTTTTCCCTCTCTTTCTTCTCCCCCTTCTCTTTTTTCTTCTCCTTTCCCCTTATTATCACCTTTTTTCTCTAATCATTATTTTTCTCTAATCATCATTTTTCTCTTCTTTTTTCTATTATTTTATCCCCTCCTTTTTCTTTTCTCTTCCTTTTCTTTCTCTCCTTTTTGCTTTCTCCTTTCCTTCTTCCCCTTTTCTTCTTTCTGATTTTCCTCTTCCTCTTTGCCTTCTTTTCCTTTGACTCTTTTCAGGGCCGGTTTTACCTACTTGCCCCCCATGGGCCGCCTGTATTTTCCGCCCCCTCCTCATTAGTTATGAAACATCGATAAAAACCATCAAGTGAACGTGCCGGAGAGGGATGGGTGCATAAGACGCGTTTACCTACTCGTGTTGGATCATTTTTTGCGAAAGCCTTGTCAACACTACTAGCAAAATTTCACGGAACTTTGCGCAAAAGTTAAGTTCCGTAAACCTATCTCTGTGTGGACAAGGTCCTCCATTTATATGAAATGAACCAAAAAATCACGAAAGAACAAACATAAATGTGGTTTAATAATATTAACTTCCGCCGCTGCGCCGCGCTGATCGCCCTACGCTTGGCGCAATGCGTGAAGTATTCCTGCAGTCTTGTAGGCGCTATGCGTTTTACGCCAACCGCTCTTGACCGCACTGTGTTTGGCGCAATGAGTGAAGTATTCATGCAGTCTTGTAGGCGTTAATATGTATTACATGCCGATCGCCCCGCCGAGGCCTTGTCCTTTTCATCATGAAGTCCTCGTCATCATTCCTCTCTGCGCTGAGGCCAAATAGCGTGTTTAGTTCCTCTCTTAACTCGACTAATTAAAGATGCTGTCTCTTGTATCGCTGAAAAACGACAAAATTAGAAATTACTGTACTCTCAGGAAAGAGAGATTTTTTCCCCTTTTCTCATTGATAATTTTTTTTTCTGAATCCGATTTTTTTACCTATACATTTAAAAAAAGTGCGAAATTTGCCGCCATCGGCCGCGGCCCATGTGGCCACCCCCTTAATCCGGCCCTGACTCTTTTTTCTGCTTTCACTTTACTTTTTCATCTTCCTTTCTCTCCTTCGACTCTTCTTTCTTTTTTCTTCTTGTTTTCCTTTTCTTGCACTTTGTTCTGCCTCTTACTTTTTTCCTCCTCTATTTTTTGTTCTCCTTCATCTTCTTCTTCCTCTTGTGTTATCCTGTTCCATTCTCCTTACGTCTTTTTCTCTTTTTTTTCTTTTTCCTCTTTATCTTTTCCTCTTCTTTTTTCCTCCTCTTTTCTGCAGGTAGCGCTCCTCTGACAATAAAGGCCAATTTTTCACTTACAATTTTATTTTCAAAATATTCAGCGTGTTCGACGTGATTTGCAACAACTTTTGATGAAGATCGAGCGAGGTCTTGCAGTGCTTCAACTTCCAACCGAACGTAAGGTCCAATACGCCACCGCCGCTAGTGCCACTGAAAACACCAGTGCAAATATCTTAGAATTACTGTTGACTTAAATCAATTATGCCTAATAAGTTTTAAGTCATCCAAAAGTTAAAAAGCACAATCATTATCAGATTGTTGAATGAACAGACTGAACAGTTGAGGTTGCAACTCATTCTGCGTGTGCATACGTCACAGTTCAAGTATGAGGTTTGCGTAGCTTCAATTGCATCATGCAAAAATGAAGGATACATGCTAAGGACACGGACAGCTAGCCGATTAATGGTAGCTTCTTTCATGAAAGTTCTGCAGGCATATGGACGAAAGGAGTGTAGAATTTCATAGACGTACTTACATTTTCACATACTGTCTTTTATTCTAATTCATACTGCTGACTTGAAAGCAATTATTGGTTGCACGGTAACCGACGTAAATCAGTTGTTCATTACTGATTTATAGTCGTGCATCAAAAATAAAATTGTTCAATGTTCATGTGAAGCAGTTTGTGAAGCTTCCTCTTAAAGTGAGACAAAGTTTGAAATTTTGGGAGAACTTGAATGCTTACGGAAAATGTTATAAATTTAAGTCATTTTGATGGACTGATCTAACAATAAGTTTATCACATCCAAAAATTCTAAAATCATTTCTCAAGGAACTCTGAGGTATTGTTTTGTAAGGGAAAATTGTAATAAATGGAAAATTATTAATCGAGAGAGGGGGGGAAACAATTCCCAATAGTGAGACAGCTTGCCTCATATAATATCGATATTTTCCATGGATTTAAATGAAGGAAAAACAGTGTTGCCAACTGGCAAAATCGCCACTGAAGAGGTATCACTGAGCACGAATGAGCATTCTCCCTCCATTGATGAGAATGTGTGCGTTAGTTTGTTCATCTCGCGTGCAGACCTATCGAACAAAGTTGTCAGCTTGTTCAAAGAAAAAAAATCACGGCGAAAACATTAATCCGAAAATAATCCAGAAGTAGTCTTCAAAGTCAAAATAATTGCCTTTTCTGCTACTCGTTGGTTTGCAATTTTACGATGAGAAAAACCATTGTATTAACCTGCTTTACAACAAAGAACTGCGATTTCTGGCTCATTCACAAAAACACCTAACTGCATAGAGAAACGGACGACACATATGTTTTTTTTCTGAAATGAGCCTGAAATTGCAATTCCCTATTGCAAAATGTGGCTTATTTTAGGGGTCGTTCATAGATGTAACCCTCAAGGGGATAGGATGCTTTATAGTTGTGTTTCGGCACTGCGTGTGATTGTAAAGTCGATGGGTATCTTAGGCAGGCACCAAACCTCAAATAAGAAAAGGATGAGTTGTAGGATTCTACATCGAGGAAAATTCACGCAAAAATGAGTTAAAATGCGTAAATTTGAAAAATCCATTGAAGGCTGCTTAAATTCATCCTAAAATGCCAACTGAAGGGAAAGAGGAATCAAAGAAAACACTGGAAAAAAAATATTAAATTTGTTGCATGCAAAAATTTTCTCATAGATCTCTTAAGAATAATGCTGCATAATTTTAGCTAAGTTTTTACTTCGCCCAAGCATTTTTCTCTTGCCATTTTTACAAAAATTCAACTTGAATCGATATGAAAATAACTCCTGCCGGTACTTTTTTCTTGCAGTGAACAGTGTCACGCCATTTTTTTGGGAGTGTGAACCTGTGCTATGAGCACGCGCCGTGGAGTGGTGGAGGAGTAAAAAAATATCGATTTTCAGTGTCACATATTTCGTCACCTCCTGCCAAAGTTTCGCAAGCGCCATGCAACGTTCCAAAATTTTCGCCGCCATTTTATTTTTTTTGAAGAAAAATTGTCATCTGTTTGAAAATCTCTCTGAATTTTCTCGGCAGCGTAAAGAAAATTCATTGAAATTTTCGGACAGCTTCCAAGAACAATTTCTTCGTGAGAAAATAAAATGGCGGCGGAAATTTTTATACGTGGTGCTTGTGATACTTTGGCCGGAAGGTGACGATTTCGTGAGTGACCCTCCAGATCCCTGAGGATTCTCTGACCCTATAATCTAGCAACACTGCCATGCCCCGTTCTTCTATCCCGTCGTCCGAGTGACCGCTCCCCGCTCCCTTCTCTACACCACCACCCCACCGCTGGTCGGAGTCCCCATCTCATTCATCCGACCTCCATGAATGGACCCCCTCCCCCGTTTGGACCACCGCACCACCGCTCTCGCCCGACAAGATTATAAATAAACGGGGCACGGCCCCCCGACAAATGGGACCCCGGACTCGTCTCTTTTAATTAGCTGCTTCTCCTCCTGTCTCGCCAACCAATTAACAGCTCGTGAAAGTGAGAGCGGGCGTCGGGTATGCAACAAGTTTTTCTCGCCGGTTTATCGACACCGACACCTCCTGACGCCTCCGCCTTCCATTTTGAAGATTTAGGGGTTTTAAAATCTCGGAGGCGGATCCATGGTGAAACTCCCAAACCGCACGTATCTCACACAAGATGATTGCGGTAAACGCACGGGTCGTAAGACTGTATGTTGGAATTTTTGTAGCAAACTTGCGTTAAGAGCAGCATAAAGCTGAAAATCTCAAAACAGAGGGAAAAAGCTCATGAGCACAATTTTCCCTCAAAGCCCAAAATGTGCCTCTTCTCCCTTTCCTCAAATTGGGCTTTTATGAGATTTTTCCTTTGCATTGAGATTTTCAACTTTATGCTGATTTTTAACGCACGATGACTAAAAAATTCCAACTTACCGCACGTATCTCGTTTGCGGTTTTTCAAAATATCCGATCCTGTTTTACTTTTTGAAAAGAGGACAAATTTATATCATTCCTTGAAATTTCTCAGAATTTGCTCCACACAAAGAGGGAAAATCCTGAACGTTGAATAGTTCTCCATAAAAAAATAAAGTATGATAGGGAATCTGCAACGTCGTAAACAGAGATGGTTTGGGAGTCTCACCACCGAGATGCCTACACCGCCGTGCTATGGAAGAACGCCGTATGAGCCTTCAGAGGTCGCCATATTTACTTCAGTAAAGAACGAATTTTTCGGCAAAATTGAGTATATTTTTCGCAAAATTTTTCAGACAATTTTCATCGCAATTTAATCTTAAATATCTGAAAATTTCGAGGAAAAGTATTCCTAACTTCCCTCAAAAATACATTTTTATTCGAGGAAATTTTGACAACTCTCGAGTGTTCATACGGCGTTTTTCCTTAGCACGGCAGAACTGGGTACGTTCGACACCAAGAAAATAAACGACTGGACCGCGCACCGTGGTATACGCGCAATGCATGAAGTATCCTACAGACTTGTAAGGCGCTGCACTATCCGCTGCACGCACCGTGCTGTGCCCGCAATGCATGGAGTATCCTACTATCTTGCAAGGCGCTACTATGCGTTCCGCACCATGCGCGCCAGCCTCTCGCCGCGCCGAGCTGGCCGCACTGCTTCTGATGAGATTATTCAAACTTGCAGCGGTTTTCAACGTATAGTTACGAAGCTTTTGTAAAGTTTGATGGAGTTTTTGCCATTTCAAGTGATAAAACATTACATAAAGTCCAACTAATATTCTTCTCCTCATTTACATATTCTTATAAATAATTTTAAATAAAATATGCAAGTGAAGCGTTTTCCCTCAGCACGACAGTACTGTGGTAAATTTCACCTAAAGTGAGTCTATCCCAAACTTTTGCAAAATCGAAACAAAGAGTTTAACTTCTGCAGAATTTCCCGCAAAATCACGACGAGTGCATCACTGAAGTATAAAAGTTAACATGTAAATTCACAGCCTGCTTTAAAAAAATGGCACATTTTTGAGCTCTTAAAATAATATATATCAGGGAAAGTTGTGAGGACGTTGGCAAAATTGAGTCGTCCAGATGACTCGCCTGTATCGAATCATGTCTTTACTGTACTTAGTTTCTATGTTTGATTTTTGATGCAGGAAGCTCCAAAACGCGCACACGTAGATTGTATCGAAGGGATAACCAGGAACCACTCCCTCTCCCTTAACTATGGAATTTTACCACTAAACTTCTCTCTCCCTGGGATGGTGTAAATTTAGAGGGAACCCGCATTTGAAACTGCACCTAGAGACAGGAACGCGTTCCATAGGACCCTGGACTCCCGTGAGAGCCAATGTTAAAATCCATGCGCAGTTTATAATGCTGTAATCTCAAGTACCTAGACCCCTCGCAACTAACTGCAATTCATGATCAGGTGTCTGATTTCATAAAAAATCTGCATGATCACAAATATCTGTCATTAGGTGGTTTCCCCCTCTGAGAGAGATTTAGCTGAGTCCTACCTTGTTGAAAAAGCTCGGGAATCTTAACAATGTACTTATCTTCCATTAATTCTGCTGCTTTACAGCACTGAAAGAAAGCTACTTACAGGCTCTATAGACATACCGTCCGCGTTCCGAGCCCAGAGACCGAAAGTTCCGGGCGTAGCACCAAGAGCAATCAAAGTTACGGCTCCAGCACCCGGAACTTTCGGTCCCTGGGCCCGGAACGGCCGGTATGTCTTTATAGCCTGGAGCTTTTTTTTTCCAGTGGGGTTATTTGGATTACATTTCGCGATAAGGAACCACTATCTCTGGCTCTTTCATAATATCACCTCTCTGCATAGATAAACCAATGGCATGTTATTCCAATGCTGTTCCTAAAATGAGCAAGAAAAATCACTTCTGTTGTTGACTTTATTGGCCATACTTTATCAAATTTTGAAATTTCATTGAAAATCAACAACAATTTTTAGAAAAATCGGTAAGAAAAGTTTTACAAAAATTTCAAAATTTGAGCAAGAAATAGTTCTTTCTTATTGCAAAATGTGGTCCATTTTTTAATTATTGGCTTAATCTTCGTTTTGAAGGGGGCAACGGATGGGTCGAGGTTTGGGGGAAGGATCCTCCTACTTTACGAGGATCCTACTCGAGGCTGCGCTACGATCGGCTGGTCACACCATCACGGTGTCCAATGGAACTCGTCCCTGCCAGGAAATTTTGGTGAGGTTCCTATTTGCAAAATGTGGTCCATTTTTTGACCATAATCTCACTTTTCGAGCGGACGATGGATGGGTCGAAGTTCGGGTTAAGACTCCTCTTACTTTACAAGGATCTCATGCGAGATTGCGCTGCAATCGGCTGGTCACACTATTACGGTGTCCAATAATGGAACTCGTCCCTGCCAGAGGCCAAAAAATCCCAAATCCGTCCCTGACTCACTTGTTGAAGTGAAATCCCTCGCACGGAGGGCAAAGCGCCCAAACGGATTGATTTAGCGCAGAGGACAGAACGATTGCGCAGAGCGACAGGACATTCGCCAGCGGCGGCGGCAATCGAAACGATCAAAAACCGTGGAAGCATGAAAACGCTGATTAGGATCTGCCGGAGCCGCCGCCGGCTGCCAAATCAGGGCGCAAAACCCTCCTCGTCCGTGGAGGCGCCACCGGTTTCCCCGCCGAGCTGACGGTCCCGCCCCGGGGGACGCAGGGGGGACCCGGCGAGATGCGCAATGGTGAGCATGACATATTACAGTTTGTTTGCATTGTCCCCGGTGAAAAATGTGCGCGAGGGTACCTCTATTTTACATAATAACAACGGAAGCAATTATATGACTTGATGTTTCCTGGCGTCGGTAATAGGCGCTATTAAAGGCCCTAAGACCTTGCGTGGGAACCCCCCCCCTCCGCCTCTCCCGAATCCCGAATCGATCCGCGCGTCCCTGACGGGACCATCGGGCCCTACTCTCAACTGCCTCCGGGACATGCCCCCCCCCCTCCCCGTCGGTTGATGAGGGTGGGTCCGAATCATTTCCCTTCTCTTCCTGATTTCTGTCATAAATACCAACACTCCCCCGCCCGGCCGAATTTCACGCGTAGCTGCACGCGTAATTTCCTCGATTTGGGCGAGTTGATGCTGAAAGGGACTATGTCCGAGTGGATTAAATCAAAAGGGATTATGTGCGGAGGATTTGCGTGCTACGTATTTCCAGTGGCGTGGCGTGAATTGCGATGTATCGATTGTTATGCTATTTAAACCAACTAAAAAGGATCGATAAATAGGGTGTTCGGAGCTAACGCCCTAATAATCGGTTCTTTACCATGGGTTTAAATGGCATCATAACAATCGATATCTACATCGCAATTCTGCGTATTTCCTTTTGATTTAATTTGTTTGTGCAGCGTTAATGCGGCTCTCTGAAGTCTTCAGAAGAGCTATCGACGCAGTGCAGTAAACTTATTAATGTTAAGTGTTTTTTTTGGGGGAGTGGAGGGAGGCAGGGAGGGAGGGAGGGAGGGCAAATCTGACAACCTCTACTGCCAAGGTAAGGAAGAACACCGTATGAACATTCGAGAGTTGCCAAATTTCCCCAAATAAAACGTGTATTCTTGAAGAAAGTTATGCGCATTTTTCCTTAAAATTTTCCGATATATTATAGATTAAGTTGGGAAGAAAACTGTCTGAAAAATAAATTGAATAAATGAAGTGATAAATGAAGTGAAACTATTTAATTATAGTCGTAGGTATAAAGAACAATAAATTGAATGAATGAAGTGATAAATGAAGTGACATTATTTAATAATGGTCGTGAGCATAAAGAACTATCCCAGCTTTTCTCGGAATAATATTTTATCGAAAGAAATGAGGCAACGTTGGAATGCGCATACGGCGTCGGCATAACATACGTCTTTAAAGCCCTATTATTCAATGCCAGGATTATTCTAACGCGAGTTCCAATAATCGCGCCACATAGTGCGGCAGGCGTTAAACGTATATTAGCGCCTTCAAGACTTTAGGAATACTATACGCATTGCGCCGAATCGTGCGGTCGGCGTACAGCCCATATTAGCGCCTACAAGACAGCATGGATACTTCTCGCATTGCGCCAAACTCACTGCAGTAAGACTGAAGGAATGCAATAGGACTGCGCGTCATCATTTTTGACTTTCTGGTTTAGTTTTTACCATAATTATAAGGAAAATATGTATCCTCATTGTAACGATTCAGAAAATCGGATGATGTTTAATTTTTTTGGGTCACATTAAAAGGAAATAGAACGAGCGAAAATATGGCGTCGAAATTTTCGATACTTTCATTTGAGATCATTTAGGCAAATTCGCGGAAACTCTTCAGAAAAAGCTGTGTAGCTATTTAAAAAAACATTTATTAAAAATGAAAAATAAATGTGGTGCATAACGCTGCAGTCAGAGATAAATATACGCTTTCTTTCGGGTGCACCCGTTGTGTTTTGAATCCATTCATCTCTTAAAAAACTTGAACATGATTGTTCTACGATTTTCTACGTGTGGTTCTCTTTAGTAGTTGGTGGCCGCATAGCGGTCGCAGGTCCCTAGTTTTACTTTTTAAATCTATGAAAGCACTCTAGGCTATTCGTGCTGCGAGGGCTATCCATCGAAGAGAGACATGCCCGTAAGTGAGGAGCGATTAAATGTACTACTCATGTAACTACTAAGGTTGCTAGAACAACGCTTCCTCGTTGAATATTGATAATTCGTGATAACATGTGAGTTTTCAGTACCAGGAAAATTCACGCAATCCTATGCATCTTCAAGATGGTAAAAAAGGGGGCATTCGCGCAATCCTATCGCAGCAATTTTTTTCTCCTCAATCGAATTTTATTTAAAGTTCCGAGCATCTTTCGGAAGTTCTGTCCCGGATTGTCTCATCAATCACCAACACCAGTGGACACCGTTGTTACCAGATGCGACCAATCAGGTCCGTTGTTTTTCGATAGGTCGAACCTTTTTGAGAACCACCTCGCGAGGTGGTACCAAAATCACGCAGCAACGTTGCGATTCGTTAGTCACCGAATCGGAAGTTCCGAACTCAAAAAAAATGACAGCTCGAAGGTTTGGCCACAAAAGCAGTACTGAACCTCTAAGTAAAATTCGCCTCTTGTGTTTGATTTTGGTTCGGAAACATGAATCAGAATGTTATTTAATTCGTACACTGAAAAAAAATTCTCGGCGTTTTTACCAAGATCTGTTGGTACGTTTACCATATCACTTTTTTTTACCAATTATTGGTAATTTTACCAAGACAGACTGGTAAGCTTACCTAAAAACCGGTATTTTTACTGCTTTTTCAGGTAAGAATACCACTTTTATTGGTAATAAATTCCCGGTAACTTTGCCATTTTATCTCGGTAATTCTACCACAGTCGATAAAAAATCTCGGTGTTTTTACCAAGATCCAGTAAAATTACCGAGAAAGTTCAATAATGTTACCGAGATTCTCGGTAAAATTACCAATTCCATAAATGGTAATTTTACCAAGAAAAAACTGGGATCAAATAGAACCCTGAATTCTTGGTAATTTTACCCATTTCTTAGTAAATACACCGAGATTTTTTTTCAGTGTACCTTGTCCAGTAGTCCGATATTTTGGACCAACCTGATCCCCTCCGAGGTTAGAGGGTACACGTGTGCCCTGAGCTTTAGTTTCTCATTGAACTTCCGTCAAGCATCCGGACACATACACACGGGTGCACCAAAACGGACGGACTCACTCGGATGTCGATTGGATTGTTGGCAGACTGGTTTACGGGGAGATTATAGACTATTGTGAGTTGTGGTATGGAGCCCAAGTTCAATGGTCACAATGAACTAGTTCGGAGTTCAACACGCGGCCCGAAGGTGTGTCCAGTGCCTGCTGTCTGAGCACCGAGTGGGTTTGCATTGTCAGCTCGAACACCGCTCAAAATTACTCCATCATAAATACTTGTATTACGCTTACAGAAAAATCTCTGGGTGAGATCCTCGCTGGGTTTTGCGTAGTGAAAATAATATATTGATTTTTACTGACGTACTCTTCATTTTCCACGACGAACAATAAAAATGTAAAATGGTCAGCGATGCTCCATTTTTTTTGGTCCGCACCTTTTGCCGGAATTACACGCTGAATTTGGCAGCTGAAAATGGAATTTAACAGTCATCGCTCTACGGCTGCGAAATTTCGCAAATTCGAGTCATTTTCATCCAGATTTGTATAAAATCCACTCGAATAAGTCAGACAAATTCAACATTCTCCGATGTAGTTATTGCTCAGGCATTGGGCCGATGACTTCCACATTCAAGCCATAGGTATATTCAGCTCCCACACATTTGGAGTGTGATTCCGGCTATTGTTTATGTATGGCAAAATTACCTCCGTACAGGTAAAGATCCGGAAAAAGCGATATTTTCGTCCGAAAGGGTAGAGCTTTTCCCTAAAAAGAGTAGACTTCACTTCGCATTCATACCACTGGGGTCACGGCAAAGAAGGTAGGGGTTGTTGAATGTATGGGCATTTCAAATTAAACGTGGTAGTACCCCAATAAGTAAAGTTATACTAACCCAAATGTTGCAGTTCTACCCCAACTTGAGTTGCAGTAGTACCACGCTTAATTGGAATTGCCCATATCATCCAACAAATTGGGGCAGTACCACAAGTTTAGGGAGTAACTTGTAACACTTTTTTCCATGACTCTTTGGCAGGTATAACAATTCGACAATTTAAGTCCGCAACTACGTAAGTATCTCGATTTTTGGCGATTTTGAGTAAGCTGCCTGTAAATCTCTGCTATCAAAGTATTTTAGTCGCAAAAATTCTGGAAGTCACTTAAGTCTTAAGACGCTGAACTCAAAACAAGTATCTCGGAGTTGATTCTAATCTCGTGCCATCGTGCAGCATTGACACGACGCTCTCCGGGAAGAATTGCTAACATTTTAGGATTGAAAATCACGACAAGGAATCAAGCAAATCGAATTATAATAAATAACAACAGCATCCGACGGTGAATTTCCCAAACCATTATAGGTATACCTCGTTTGCGGTGTTTAGAAAGGAGCTTGCACAAAATCCGCCCGTTTTTGGGCTCTCGAAATTAGGGTCCGCGTGTGTATATTTTTACGAAAGACAAGCGCTAGTTCTTGAAAATACACAAGGGTCATCTAGTAATTTCATATTCACACGAACCAATGATGCTAGAAAAAAACTAACTGTATGCCATTGTATTCAGTATATATCCACAGTTTAATTCAAACCCAAGGTTTTCAAAACTGGATCAAAATGCAGGATTAATTGTATCGATTGATTGCAGGATAATTGTAGAAATTTTAATGCAGCGCAGAAAAGTAGGCGTACCGACAAACGGGAGTTTCTTGAGGCATTGAGACATTATCTTTCAAAAATTCGATTATCCTGAACCACACAAGAGTTTGGCGAGGCGGCAAAATGCATGCTGGAATCACTTCAGAGACTATAATGCGGCGCAGAAAAGTAAGCGCACAGACAAACGGAGCCAAACAACATGCAAGGGGACGGACGTGCGTTGATGACGGCGCAGAGATACAACTATTCGTACTTGATGGATGTCCGTGTTGCGTCTGCAAAATTGAAGGCACGATGGCGTGAGACGTGAACGTACAATGCTCTGCTCTATTCTATCAGCAATACTGCAAATGAGGTTTCACTCAGATTCGAGAGAAAAGTTGAAAAATGAGGCCTATTTACGTCTCTGTTGTTCACGCATCCTTTGAAGCACCACTGCAATTAAGACAGATGGGAACGAACACAATATGAAGAAGAACGAGGTAAAAGACCCGCGTTGATGACGGCGCAGAGATACAACTATTCGTGGTTGATGAATGTCCGTGTTGCATCTGCAAAACTGAAGGTACGATGGCGCGAGGCGTGAACTCAAAATGCTCCGTTCTATGCTGCTACTAAGTTTCGCCCAGATTCTATTCGGGAGAAAACTATTGAAACGAAGCTTGAATATGTCTTTCCTAACTCCGGCTGTGTTGACACTCGATTTTTTTTCTGGGTTTCCCCCAATGTAATATCTGACTTATTTTTTAGAGTGTAGTTGTAGACCTGTATCTAAAACTCGTTTGTGCCGGCACTAGGGTATTATAAATAAATAAACATTTGGAAAAATTTAGTTCCCCGGTATTTTTTCCTCTTCCATTAGATCCCTTTAGAGAAGTGAAAAAATGTGAACTTTCTTGGTTGAACGCTTATAGTTTGCCCCAGAGCCCCCCCTTTCGTTCGAACGTTCAAATTTTCCCACCATTCTATTGGGATCTAATGGAATAGGAAAAAATCAGGACCTAAACTTTTTGAACTTTTTTTTATACACCCTAGTGCCTATGCATACGAACTTTAGATACCTATAGGTCTACTAATACCGATTCTCGAATGAATATAACTTTTATTCAAATGTCTCATCGATTTTTTCTTTCAGATTAATTTGGTGACGAATTAAAAATTTGAGAAAAAAAATCGAGTGTCTACGCAGCCGAAGATAGGAAAGACGTATTCTGGCTTCGTTTTATAAGTTTTCTCTCGAATCTGAGCGATACCTGATGACAGCATACAGCGGAGCGGAGCATTGTGCGTTCACGCCTCGCGCCATCGCGCCTTCAGTTTTGCAGATGCAACATGCAACACGGACATCCGTCAACCACGAATAGTTGTATCTCTGCGCCGTCATGCATGCGGATCCTTTCTCTTGCTCTATTTCCGTGTTGTGTCGTGTCGTGTCGTATTGTGTTGTATTGTGTTGTGTTGTGTTGGTTTGCGTCCGTTTGTCTGTGTGTCCTCTTTTCCGCGTTGAATACGCACTGACTGGAGTGACTGCCCCAGGTTTTGTAATGTGATCCGAAATGTTTTCTCTTACTTCCCGCGGGCGTCCTCCTTTCAAATTTTAAAAAAAAATTTATAAAATTTAAAAATTTAAAAATTAATTTTCAAAATTTTTTAAAATTTTTGGGCCTATTCAGGAGTCCTGCCATGGTCCCTTAAGCTCCTACCTCTGGAAGCTCATTACCTCTAAAATTGAGCAGTATAGTTCACGAAATTCTCTCGACCCCAGGATCATTTTTTTGAATAAAGCGCTTGAACGTTTCTTGTTGAGTTGTTGAATGGTGAGTTTTGTCTCTTCATTTGTAGATTGAGGTTATGTTTCTCCATAATGTAAACAACTTTACACGAGGGTCACCTAGTTTTAGAATGAAATGATAATTTGTGCTGTTATTTTATAGGTAGGAAGTTTTTCTATAATTTTAAGTACATTTTTTATCATATCCTCTTGACTGAATGCTCGGTTGCACAGCTGCATCAAGTATTTTCAAAGAGTCCTTAACTAAGAATCTTACCTCAAATTGCTCAGGGTCAGCGAAAGAGTGACATCTTACATCATTCACGTTCTTAGTTCGGTACATAATGATTTTTTTAATTTTTTTTAAACTTTTTCTTAGTCTGAAAGCCATAATAACTCTACACACTGAAATAATTTTAGGATTTTGCCGTTACACTGTGTATGAATCTAGTACCGTGAGTCACATCAGAATATGAGTATGTTTTTTGACAAATTTTATTAGCATCGCAAAATCTTTAGGACAGAGATAGATGCCTTGTTCCCGCTTTATGCATCACCATTTGCTTGAAGCAAACCTCTGACTCATCTTCGACTCAAAAAGCTGCAGCAAATCCAAGTTACCTGAAGAGATTTTAGGACCATGAATCGGGAATAAAATGGTCTGTCACGTTGGTACCATGACCTTATAAGCACCAAGTCAGCTCTTACAAATGCAAGTGAGTCTTCTGCATTCTTTTCAAGCAGGGGTTGATGGAATGAGTAGATTCTAATAAATTATTTGTTTCTGGTGGTATAACAGCAACTCTCTGATGGGCCCTGATGATGCTGGCTAGAGTTATTCATTGTAAGTTGAGACGGTTGCCAATATTTTTGTTGTTAACACTGTCAATTTTACTCTCCGGATTCTAGTAGGGAATGAGAATAATGATCAACTTAATCAGCCAAAAATAACAGGAGCTACCTACTACTCGCTAGTAGGAGCTATTGCTTAATAAGTAAGTAATTGCTCTCTTTTCTTTGCAGGCAATGGTATGATGTTTAGAATTCCAAGTTCTCTCGCACTTATCAAGGAGTGTCTATTTTCCTGTGGTAATTCTTTGCAAATCTCTTCTAAAAGATGTTTATCCACCCCGTAAGTGATCTGACTTTTTGTTGTTTCAATTGCAATTCTTATTAATTTTTTTTTTTTTTTTTTTTTTTTTTTTTTTTTTTTTTTTTTTTTTTTTTTTTTTTCGAAACTTGAGAAAGTTTTTAAAGGGCCTCACAAACTAATTCAGGGCAGTGTCCCAATACAACAGGCGCAACATGCACTTAAATATCTCTCATTGGTGCCATTATAATTGAATTATGGGCCGAAGTTAGCGCTGTAATATGTGCTGTCAGCTACCTAGCTGAAAACGCTGAAACCTAGATTCATACCTAAATCTATTATGAACGACGCAAAGCGCATTCAATTGGATGAAGAAATCTGACCATTCGTATTCAAGTAGGAAAAGCTTGATTCTAAAGTACACAAAGATGTACAGTCCCCATCATAAATGATTTTAAACTTGACAACCATATTGGCCCTAATTATTGAAACATTGATCTCATAATTTTATTGGTGAGATTCGAACACTGACTAATTCTCCGACTTTCAATTTCACCCTTCCATTAATGCCAATGTTTTAAAAATTCCCCTTTTTTTCTTTGTTTTCCTGAGAAACTTTAATTTCAATGTCTTAGATAACCAAGCCTATCACATATTCTCAGAAGGAAAACTTATCAATCTTTCCAGAGGTCTTAGTCATCAGCTGTGGAGATTTTATCAATATTTTAATTTCCTTGTAAAACCTAGAGCACTTTTTTCACCAACATACCTACAAATAGCTTAGCAAGGTCATTCAACTAAAAATTGCTTCAGCAGGCTGAATTAAAATTTTGTGCTAGTCAACTGGATAATACAAAACTAAGGTCGAATGGAGGTATGTAACTGGTTGGTTGTGTCAATGCAATGCGCTCTTTATTAACCCTTCGTCAAGTGAAATTGACAGCAAACTTTCGGAAACTCATGAGGTCGTTGATTGCAGGCATCCGAGCACCCAATTCAGGCCCAATTAAAGCAAAGACTGACAAAACTGATCAATCATATAGCCTCACCTCACCTCAGTCTTGTTCTGTACAATTTACGAGCTTGAAATTACAATAATCTTTCTGTAGGAAGGTGACAAGGATACCAAATGGTAGCTAAATTAAAATATTATTTCTGATGTTTGATGAAATTTCTGTGTGCCTGATTTTTTTCGCTCAATTTTCAGAACATGGAGTTATGTAAAGCCTGGGAAAGTGAGCGAAAGACTGACGGTGCCATCTTACATACCGTTGCCACCTTATGCATTAACGGGTGAAGTTCCAGATTTGAGATTTCTGAACCCACCAATCCGGCATGCAGAAGTGAAGAATGAGGGTCAAATAGGTTTAATGAGACGTAGTTGTAGGCTAGCTCGTTTTGTCCTAGATTCTATTGAAGAAATCATTAGAGTAAGTGTTATTCTTGTATCGTAAGGCTTACTCTCATTTTAGTCTTTGTGTCACAAATAATCTTAAACAACCACAGTGGCGTGGCGTGAATTGCGATGTATCGATTGTTATGCCATTTAAACCTATGGTAAAGAATCGATTATTAAGGTGTTCGCTGCGAACACCCTGTTTATCGATCCTTTTCCGTAGGTTTACATGGCATAACAATCGATATATCGCAATTCACGCCACGCCACTGAAGGAGCCTGATGCAAATATACCAGCCATATATACTCACTAAGCCTCCAGCCAGACAAAAAGGAACACAATGGGCCTGTTGCAAACTTTTGTTAGAACAAAAATGAGAGTTGTTCTTCATAGTTAATGACTCAAAAAATCACCATGAACGCATCGGCAAACTCTGAAATGCACTCCTAACTTAACAATCTGTGTAAGAAATTTGCGTTTTTTTAAACCTCCCGCTTCAAAAAGAATACTATGGCACAGGTGAACATTTTGTTAAAGGAGTCGTTCCATTCAATCCCTGCGCAAGATGGCCAACGCTTCCACGCGGAAATTGAGGAGAGCATGAGGTCAATCTAGGCGGATATGTATCAATGCCAAAAAAATGTGAATGTAAACACGCCGATTGTTATCAGGCGGTTAGAATCATTGTCCAGTCACATGTGTTTTGGCGGATTGGCGTCGGTTATGTTGAATATTGCGTAGTATCCTTGTGAGCAGGGATTGGATGGAATGACTCCTCTAATGAGTTGTTCACCCGTGCCGCAGTATTGTTTTTGAAGCGGGAAGCTTGAAAAAACACAAATTTCTTATGCAAATGGTGAAGTAAGGAGTGCATTTCAGACTTTACCGATGCGCTCATCGTGATTTTTTAAACACTTTCTATGAGTAACACCTCTTATTTTTGCTCTAGCAAAAGTTTGCAACAGGCCCATTAATTGAAAGTTTACAGAAAATCTTAGAAGTTCAGTTAAATACCCTCAAAAACTGACAGTTAATTATTCTGAATAAAAAAATAACTCAGTGCCACTTTGTGAAGTTTTTTGAAGGGCCACTCGCTCAATGCCAAAGAATTCAGCACAGGCTAAATATCAATATTATTCGTAATGATGTTCCGTACGGACTCTTGAGCATAATGAGCCTTTAGAATCAAACTTTTAATGTGTCAATCTGAAGAAAAGCAGGCCCAAAAAGTGAATTTTTTGGTCAGATCACACGAAATGTCTAGAAGCAATGTTTCAACATCCTATCAGTGATGATGCATTTGTTTCCTCATAGGCTAAGATAGTGGAAGAAATCAAATGCCCTTGAATGATAATGACGTACAGCTCAGCTTCCACACTTGCATAGCAACAGTCTCATAGGCATCTTCATTTGAAAGCGTGTGTATTAAGGTTGAAAAATTAACTTTGCAGCTCTGCTTTTCTCAAGATTGACATGTAGAAAGTTTGATTTCAAAAGCTGAATTATCAACTGCAGAAAAAAAAAAAAAATTAAGAGTATTAATTTCTCCTTACAGCAGTTGATAATCTCGCAAGACATTACACTTCCTGCATTTGTTTTCATGTTCGTTTTTAGCCTTGTCTCTGCAATTTTTTCCCCTTGTTTTTCTCCTGTTTCATATGTTTTGCACTGCTTTTTTGTCTCATGTTTGCCCCACTATGAACTAGAAACGGATTGAAAGAATTTGGCTATTCTGACCTTGTCTTAGTAACTAATAAAGTTGTGTTTGTATTTATTTCAGGTAGGAATAACAACAGATGAACTTGACAAATTTGCTCATGAGCTAATAACAGATAATGCAGCTTATCCCTCGCCCCTTAATTACAGAGGGTTTCCTAAGTCTATTTGTACGTCTGTGAATAATGTTGCCTGCCATGGTATTCCTGATGATCGACCTCTCGCTGATGGAGATATTATTAATGTAGATGTGACCGTAAGTAGATGAAGCAATGAAATTGTTTTGAAAAGC
This sequence comes from Bemisia tabaci, assembly GCF_001854935.1. Taxonomy (NCBI): domain Eukaryota; kingdom Metazoa; phylum Arthropoda; class Insecta; order Hemiptera; family Aleyrodidae; genus Bemisia; species Bemisia tabaci. The sequence goes on from NW_017547290.1 coordinate 324,890, forward strand.
CAAGGGTGATCAACATAGAGTGATTGAAAGAGTCAGTAAATTATTCACCTCTAGGTTTATCGATACACATTTCTCAATGGTGTGCGTCACCCTTTGTTCCTGTTTTGCTTAATGTATGATGCAACTGACCTAGTCATAACTATTCCTTTACATTTGAAAAGTCAATTGGCTGGCTAATACCATGCAAGCAAGTGAAACAAAGAAATATTGAACTAGTAGCTCTATTTAACATGACAAAATATAACATGGAAGTACGGGTAAAACAAGCAGAGTGCAGTCTGTAACCCTTCTACTTCTGAAAGGAAGATAGCCTGATCCTAACTTTGAAAATTTGTATCATCTTCAATATATGTCTGGCTAAATCCCTTGGCTCAACTCCCAATGCTTTCATACTAACGGTATGGAAACAATGAATTGTTTTATCATTTTTTCATTTTGTTTTCTGTTTTATTCATTTTTTTGGAGCCCTTAATTTGTGCACTGTAGCCGTATTTGTTAAACCATTTATATGTCAAGTACATAATTTACAAATAGTTGATAGTAAGGAAAATCACGTTGATGTTTTGACCATATACCGACATCGTACATAAATATGGCTGATTAATTTATATTTCATCATTGCTCTCGATGATTTTTTACGGACCTCTACAAGATCTGAGGTTTGAGCTATATTCAGGGCCAATACGTTTGCTGGTCTCTACAGTATGTGCTGCACTTAAAACTACCTCAGAATGACGAATCAATTGCTAACTGCGAAAAATGCATTTCTCAATTGTAATGTTTAAAAAGCTCCGATTATGTTTTGTCTTCTAAAAAAACTGATCAAAATGTTTCCTTCTGACTTAGTGATTTATTTTAGAATGAGTGAAGAAAATGTTTAGAAAACTTCAATTGAAACTGTTGGTTCGTTTTTCTTCCAAAATATTCAACATGCGCTAAGACTTACAATTTTGCAATCTGAAGGTCTGTACTTTTTAATTTCAGCTATTGAGAAGTTACAATTCGATTTTTGTGGGTGAATTTAATAGTTTCATGAATACCAGTCCTTGACAGATGTGCCTTCACATCTGACTCCAACTTTGGTCAAAATTATTTCCTAATTTTGCCAGATGGGGCTCCTGCAGGACCCTTTAAGCCAAAGTCCTAGCAGCCTAAGCTAGTCTGCTACCGTAGACCGATGATTTATTGCAAGTGCAAAGATGGTACGTGGTGCATGCAAGGAAATCAGAATATTGCTCAAGAAGTTTATTTTACAATTTTTGCAACCTGCTCCTGTATCGTACTTGTTATGCTTGTTTTTCATATCTAATCTCTTATCTTCAAATTATAGGTCTATCTCTCTGGATTTCATGGAGATTGCTCGAAGACTTTTCTTGTTGGGAATGTGGACGAGGCAGGAAAGAAGCTAGTTAAAGTAGCAGAAGAAGCTATGATGGCTGGTATTGAAGTCTGCAAACCAGGAGAACACTTTTATAGAATTGGTAATTTATCTGTTTTGATATTATCATTTATTAAAGTAATGTTAATTATATAAGGTAATTTTTGGCTTAATAATACATGGAATGGTCAGCAGACAAAAATTAAGAAAAAGTAACACTCGTGGAAGTTAGAGTGCTTCTTTCCATACTCTCTGAAGTGTGTGAAAAAAATCATATGATTTTTATTAGAATCCTGTATTTGAAGGTCATCAGAAAAAAAGGGACATTTCAGTGAGCATGTGTGCCAAAAAATATCATGTATTTATATTTTCAAGCATGCGGGAAATATGAGATCCTGAATTCTTAGTTATATCAGGAAAGGTACCACCTTTTTTGCAGCGCTTGCGAATTTGCAAACATGTCATTGCAAACAAATTTCATGAATGCAAGTGAGATCTTCATCTCGTAAGAGAATTTTGCAAATACGTAAGATAAGAAATGCAATGAAGCGCTCTAGCTACCAGTGAGAATTTTGTAGTCTCTGACAGATCAAACTATTGAACCCCAACAAAAAATCTCCTGTCAAGTTTCAAGTACTCTGATGAGGTTTTATAACTATTATTGTTATTATTTTTTAGTCCCATTCCATGTTTTAAAGCTATCCTGCAAATTTAGGAAATTTCATTGGAATTTCATAATGACTGTACGAGCCCTAGAGAAACTTGGAAACTTTTCAAACCTACTTCAAATGAAGTGGTTTTTTGAAAAGTTCTTTCTATCTTTTCATCGAATCAGGAAGCTCTGAACTATTTGTCAACATTTTCTGGCAGCATGTATTTATAACCATTTTGGAAAGTTCAAGGGCTCTGAAGTGTTGGCCTATTCTTAACCAGTGTATACTTTTTACCTTTTTGTAAAACTTCTGAAAAATTAGTTTTTAGGAAAGCTTACCCTAGTATCTCGGGTGAGGAGGGAAGAAAAAGTTTCTGTGTGCCCTTGAATAATGTTCCTTGTTGAATCGTTAGACCTTCTCCATTTTTCTAAGGAATTGAACATTTGTTCCAGTGTAGGCAAAGAAGTATCTGACTATGCGTCGGATCATGGCTACACGTCGATAGGAGTCTTTGCCGGGCATGGCATCGGAACATATTTTCACGGACCGCCAGACATTTTTCACATTTGTAAGCATGCTAATGATATTTAATCGTCATAGAATAAGAATAAAATTACTCTGCTGTGTCTTATATCAGGAGCTCTATTTTTTTATTATACCGTATAAGGACTTTAATCGTTGAGCTAATTGACGCATGATTTAATTCGACCTCGCATTTCCTGGATCTAGTATTTAAACGTGCATGTATCAGTAACTTTAAGCACTTCAAAATATTTGAAAAATCTTTCCTTGAGGTTGAAAAAGGTTCTTTGAAGAAGCAGGAGAATTAATTTGGTTACAATATTTTTATATTATTGATTTATTGCCGCCAAATTCCTGGAAAACCGCAACAAGAGCAAAAATCATGAAAGTTTCAGGTTATTTTATGTTCAGTCTCCTGAATTAAAACAAATTGTAACCAAGCTACACAAGTATGTACAAAAGAATTTTCAGGTTGATCGCAATTGTCACATTAACATTGACAAGAAAAATGGAATCATTGAAATATTGTAAACATAGATGGCAGGTCGTCCAACAGCTCTGAGCTAAAGGTACTCAATTTTATCCAATCCATTTTCAGACAACCGCAACACTGCCAAAATGGAGCCTGGTATGACTTTCACGGTTGAGCCCATACTCAGTGAAGGGCAGGCAAACGTCATAATCCTAAATGATGAATGGACAGCAATAACTGAAGATGGATCCAGAACAGCTCAGTTTGAAAATACTATCCTAATCACGGAGGAAGGTTATGAGATCCTGACAAAGCCTTATCCAAAGAGATGAGGCTTTGATTATCAAGCTCATGGCTAAAGGCAAGTAGGTACAGTATATGTACATCAATTTTTTTCGTTACTGATATCAGTTATATCTTGCCCCTTTGTGCTGTGTGACTACAGTGATAGCAGCTACCATTTTCCCCTGAAATCCACGCTTCCACATATTCTTGAAACTTGTGTGCTACCCATGATATAATTCATCAGCCGCAAAATTTAAATAATTTTAGTGCGTGTGTCATCTCTCTCTGTCACATAGACAATGCCCACAGTGGGTTTAAAACAATGTTCCAGGAGTCCTAGGAACTCAAAACGTCCACTGCTAAACTTTCAACCATCACTAGTGCTAACAAATAAAAAAAAATACAAATACTCAGATTTCATAGGTACAGTTTTATTTTGTAAAACTTCTTTGAGATTTTTAAGAGGCTTAATGGGTCAGTTGCGCTGGTCACAAAATTGTATTTTGATGCTTAATTCTTGTAGATTACTAGAAATAATAAGATCTGTTCAAACAGCAACTCTTTCGTTCAATTTTAACAAAGATATTACGCTTTGCAAAGTTGAGTCATCCACCGCGGTAGTAACACCCTAGGTTTCTTCCTCTTTTGTTCGATCAGTGACGCAGAGGATGCAATGGGAAACTTCAACGACACTAAACACAAATAATCTCGAGAAACAGACGGATTCGCACTTCAAGGATCCTCTTATCAGGAGATAAAAAACGAATGAGTTAGCCAGTCAGTCAGTTCACCTTATTTCGCTTATGCTCAATGCTGTTGAAGTTTCGGGTTTCGCCCCCTGCATCACTGATTGAACCAAAAAGGAAAAAACCAAGGGTGTCACTACCGCGGTAAATGATGCCAAAAACCCGACTTATTAAAGTGCAATATCCTTGTTAATATTCTATTATTTTTAGCTTGTTGGCAAGAATAATGCATCTAAACACGATTCTGTGACCAGTGCAACCGACCCACTATAAAGCCGTTTTTCAAAGTGCTTAGTAGTTTTAAAAGGACAAGTGATCTGTCAAGACCTTGCACGGAAAACTAATAAAATTTGGAAATTTGGCACTGACATAATTTCGTTATTGATACTCCATATTTCGGTTTGATACGATGTTCTTCATGATCTTCGGAGATTGAGGAGATTTTAAATGCTGATTTTCTGTGCGCTAATTTTGAGAAAAGCAGCGCTGGAAAGTGAAATTTTTATCCTTTTTTTTTCTCTCTTGCTGACTGGGAAGATAAGATAGATGAAAAAAATCACACTTTTCCAGATGAAAACAGCAGGTGGCTCATTGTCACTGCTCCTGTCCACTTGCACATAGTGACAATTTCACATTTCTACAAGAAAATGCATCTAAGAATGCCGAAAAAAGAACTTTTCAGACTCGCTTTTCTCGGCATTGGCACCTAGAAATGTAGATTTCAAAATCTCTCTGTGCTCAGAAGACTGTAAAGAAAATTGTATCAAATACATTATAAAGAAATTTAGTTGCAGCCAAATTCTTTAGTTTTTCATGCCAGGTCCTTTCTGGAAAACAAGCACTGAAGGCAAATTCCTTGTAAGGAGATGAGGATTCTCAAAGTAGGATTTACATTTATAGGTAACTACAAAGAGTCTTGGGTTGAATTTTCAACCGGACTAAATCACTTACTATTTTAGCTTTGGCCTAATGGTGAACTTTAAAGATGCATCAAAACTTGCGGAGAGCCAAATAGCCTCTACTGGTGCGCAGGGTCAGGTTATATCATGACATTCATCCTTTTCTGTATCAGCCAATCTTTTTGAATTTGGTATTGTACTGGGGTATTAAATGCTAGCTCATTCATCCATGAATTGTGTCCATGCTGTGTGTGAATTCTTATCTATTAATTTTATCCCTGATACCTCTATCTCTTGAAATACTATTCAAGCTCGACCCATGCATATTTTTGATTGCCTGTCAAGTAACTTACCAATTTCCTAAACTTTGAGAAGACTAATGTAGGCAGCAAGTTTTGAAACCCCATTTTCTTGTATATTTTACTTTTTTATAATTTTCAAATGAATGAAACTCTGTGTTTCTAAAAATGTTCACAGTCTGCCTCTCAAGCAGTGAAGGGAAGGTGTTGAAAAAACTAGTTTAAAGTCCTCTTTCTTCTTTATGTATTGTTTTTTACCAGCGTCTCTTCTTGTTTTCCAGGAGTGAAGTTGTTTTGTGTCCAGATGTTACCGCTTTAACTTTCTCTACCGTATTACTCGAGACAATGAACATTTCAACCACCAATGAAGAAGTAACCCTTTCGAAAGGAGTATCGAATGTCTGATAATCAAGTCTCTGAACAATTTAATTCGTCCAGTAAAGTGTAGTCTTGACCGTATGATACAAAATGTAAATATGAACTGTAATAATTTTTTGCCATAGAGAGACCTCGTTCTTCAAGAAAGGAAATGATTTTTATCAGGGCTTTTGTCTGATGTGTGGGGTGGGCCCAATTGTGGGTCCCCTCTTCTCAAATCACAGGAATTTTTGTAATGGAGCCTTATTACTTGTAATTTTCAGGAATTCCGCATTTTTGGACTGCCATAAAAAATGCCTGACAATGTAACCGCCATGTATAATAATAACTTAATTCAGGAAAAGCTGCTACATAGTATAAAAGATTAATTATGAAAAAATGAGTGATGAAACTGGGATGTTTTGTTGTATTTACAACCTTATTTTCCACCTGCTTGGAAATTTCTGGTCGAAAATTAGTTCTTTTTTTTCTTCTATCTCTTCATTGAAAGCGCAGAAAGCGCCCAATTGGAAGGTAAGAGGAAAAAATTGAGGCAGAAATGTTAAGGTACTCACTGCCTAAGGTTTAATAAGGGACAATGGTTGTTAGGTGTCGAAGAGCGGTAAAGGGGGCAATGAAGCAAAATGTATGTATGAACACTTTATATTTTGCAGCAGCTTTCCTTTGAATTAAGTTGTTACTTGACTGTACTCTGAGGCAGATTAAGTTGTTCTTTCTACTGAAATGTACCACATGTACTATCCTCAAGTATTAAAAAAAACCTCAGAAAATTCTGTTGCAAAAATAAAATCTTAGGAGACGATGAAACTGCAGGAACGCGTATCTTAGTTTCGGACATTGCAGACTTCCTGTCTTACTTTAATTTTTAAATGAAGAACTTAACTCAACCTTATCCCTTGAAAATTTACCTAATGCCTCTTCGATCTGAGCGAAGAAATTTTTTTGATATTGTCAAGCAAGTATTGGTTTGTTTTCCATGGATGAAGTAAGATTGAAGTGGAGCTTTTCGAACACAGTGAACTGTATATATTTGTTCCTGAAGTTTCGCCCTTGATTTGTGAGCACACAGTGCTAATTTCAGTGCTTGTAAATTCCCTGCACTAAAATTAAATTGATGCCGAGTTTTTAATAGTTTCTTCTCTAGAATGCCTCTAGCAGGCATTTTGTTGATAGGAACACCGTAAGAAATTGGCCAAAAATAACCGAGAAACCCCTCACTCATGAGCTGACAAATGTTTAACTCCCTAACCAGTTTCACATGGCAAACATTGCTTCTGCCAACTGCCAAGACTCCACTCATCAACTCAATTACTATTGTTACTGTAAAAGTATGCACATGAGAGGCTAAAGTCGGAAAGCGCATACCTTAGATTGGGACGTCGTGAGTCTCTGCTGTATTTTTTCAAAAGTAAACCAATCAACAGTTTCATTGAAATTTTCTGTAAATTTTTTTCACTCATTCTATGAAAATCACACAGAATTACAAGAGAATATGTTAATTAGGTTTCCTTGAAGAAAGTAAAACATACCCAGACATTTTTAATTGCTGCAATTCAGATATGCATTTTTCATTTACCCATTGATATGCTGAGAAGTCTGAAAGAAACTTTACTTTTTAACTTTTGAGTTGCTCTCTACAAATTTTACTGAAACTTGGTGTGTCCTAGTCATCAAATCGAACTCATACTGTTACTGTCCTAGAAGTGAGAAATTAAATCTAGACAGATTTACGAAAGTAGATTTCCAGTATGCAACTTCTGCAATTTCGAAGATGCTGTTTACAAAAAATTGATTTGCCGCTTGCGAAAACGCCCGATGTCCAATTCAATGTTTCAGAATTTGAGTGGATATTTTCTTTGTAGTTTAAAGATACTGGATGGTTTAAGATGTTAAGAATTTAGAACAATTGTATAAATAGTCCCTGAAGTATAATTAAACATTTACAAAGGGAATCGATCTTATTCACGAGTGTCGTGGGGCAAAAGTAACCACTGCAACCATGAAACCCTGTATTTGACAACGGACGGTTTCGCATAAGATGTTAGAGTGTGTATTTGTAAGAATTGTTTCGATTTAGTCATTGAAAAAAATGGTTTTGGGAATAGGATTATTCATGAAGACCTTTTTTTAGGATTTATCAAGACTTGTGGAAAAACTTAACAAAAATTGTATTACAAAGTAGGTTGGTAGTACTTGTGATGGTTTCTAATTGTGTACTTACTTCATGTCAACTTCTAAAAATGGAAAGAGGAATAACTCTGTTTCATAATTTTTAAATTGATAAGAATAAACTGTTATGTTTTTTTTTTTTAATATTTCGTTCACTTCATTTATTTTCTTTACTTTGAAACTTCAGGTATAGGTATGAGTTTTCTGGTGAAGATTTGGACATACTTAACTATTTTTCTCTTTAATATAGGAAGTAGTAGGAAGTAGGTTATATAAATGATCACAATTTCAATTTTAACCCACCTTTTTTTCTTTCTTTTTTTTTAAAAAAAAAATAATATTTAATTGCAGGAGAAAAAGTCGTATTTATTTGTACCAAAATAACTTTATTATCCTATATATTCTTGTATTTTGGTGGTGATACCCATGGGGGAAAAATCACTTTAATGAAATGCAACTGTGCAAATGTGAACATGTGAAATTTTTGGATGTATAAACCAGCAAACATAGCAGCTTGTTTTCAATTGTTGGTGATCATAATTTAAAATCCTTTTTGTGTACCTATTGGAAGACATTTTCATGTTAGGGATGTATCATGGAGAAACTTAAAGCCATTCAGTCCAGAGACAAAAAAGTTATTGTGATTGGACACAAATCATATCAACAAATGAAAATCTTTTATTTTCTACATAGTGTAGTTTAAGAAGAATCTCTATGGGGTGAATCGGAAGTTAGGACTTGAGTTTAGAGGGTGATTCAGGTAGATTTTGATGTGCTACTTAATAATGAAAAAAGGAAAATAAACTGATTTCCTTCCTTAAATTATTTTTCTATGGTTCCCTCTTTCTTATATAATTTATGTGCTTTTATTCAGAAATCAAAGTTCCCAGGGAATATTATCATAAATGAGAACCTTTCTGTCATTATTAAATTAACACATAAATCATATTTTTTGTTAAAAGAGCCTTTTACCTGTATGTACTGATTTATTAAAACAGCACTTAAAAAACTTTAGGAAGGTATCTTAAACTGTGGCTTAATAAAAGTTATCAGAATTCTTGAGCATGTACTCCGTTTCTCAGTTTACATTTTGAGTAGTGCCTAAGCTCCTTTACTAGGAAAGATTTAGCCTCTGAGAGGAATTTTTTAGTAAAAATTAAGTAATGTCCTAATTTTGATTTCTGTGGCTGGCGCTGGCAGACAATACCAAGCACTAGACAACTCCGCGAAGCGTAGGCAACCAGTCAGTCATGGAAATTTATGCTCATCGATTTTATTACCATGAAGTACCAACCGCAACAAAAAGTTACTGCGGAAGAGTAATAGTCAATAATTTAATCGAGTGAGAAATTTTCTTGAAAATGTAAATTTCCTAGTATTTCAGGAATCAGTATAAGGAAGGAAGATTGCATGTTCTATTATTCGCATAATTTTACGATCGTTGTAAATTTCCTGGAATTTTTGCTGCCTGATCGTGTGCAAAGAAAGTTTTCACTTGTCTGGAGGCAAACTTGTGGCTTCTGTTGTGATTCGTCTGTGTCTGTTGTCTGTTGTCAATTTCGCCGTTTGCTCTCGACGAAATTTTTAATACTTTTTCTCTAATGTTTCAATCAGATTTTAAAGTTCGACTGTAGTATTTTCTTAATTACAAGAATAAGTTTTTCTCTGCTAGTGTCATTCTGTTTTACCCGTGACTTAATTAGTGCTGGAACTATGATTCAGAACAGTCAGCCTGTGCTTTTCAGGAATTTGACAAGAACGTAGTTTCGTGTGATTTTGAACCCGATTCAAAGTAATTTCTCTTTAATTATTCTTTCTACTACCTAAAATTGAGTTTTTGACGCCCTCCGAATGTTAAATTTCCTCGCCTGACCAAATTCTTTAGCTTTCGCGCCGAAACCTCGGTGGAATTTGAATCGATAACAGTGACCGTTTTCCCTCCAATATTTTGGTTACAATTTCAAAATAATACCTGTCTTTTCAAATTTTAATCGGCCGTTTTATGAATTTTCTTGTAAGTTAGATCAAATTTTACTCTCTGAAGTCATTCGGATCGCTTCAGAGTGTAGTTAGAAACAGTTTTATCTCCTCGAAAGTTTTCATTTTAAACTATGGTTGCTCAATCCTGTGGCACCATTCCAATGCATATCTGCATCAATCCATCACATTATTCTTATCATCATTCTCAGACTTTGAATTATTTTCCATTAATGTTACTTCGCGTGAGTGTCATTAAAATCGACCGTATCATAGCAACTCTCTTCTCTGTCCAGACTTTGTTTGTAAGCACATGAGAGGAGATTGAAGCTGTTATTCCCACTTACTTCCTATCTTTAGCAATGCTATCTGTGTGCTGTGACAGACGACGGATTTCGGAGCAAATGAAACTTATCAAATTGCACAACTGAACTTGCCTCCGAACCAGCTCCGGTACCAGTTCGCTTAGCTGCCTAAATTTCCTTACTTTTGATCACTTTCAGGTTTTGCTAAAGAATCTTTCCCTGTCAGTCATATTTTCAAGTCATATTTTGTCATGCTACCAGTATCCCAGAATGCGAACGTGCATCTGAAGAACTTCTTCTTTCTCTTAGCTTTGCCGGACATTAAACAATTTTATTCATCCATGTTTATCCGTCTGGCATTAACATTCAAATCTACTTAAACCCTGAAAGTGAATTCACATAAAATTGAATCCAGGTTCTGGGTTTTTGTAAAAGGGCGCTCGTTCGGTTGTCTTTATCATGATTCTTCCTGTTTTGCCCAAAGCAACACCTAGTTATATCTCTAGATTACAATGAGAATAACACTAAATTGTGGCTCTATCAAGCTTAGAAAGACACAGTGTTGATATCAGTGATTCAAACTTTTACCCTCGCCATTTATTTCTATTATTTTGTTTTTACCGAAGTCATGCAAACCTGAAGGGTGCAGGAACTTTCTGACCGCATGACGAATGATGTAAGGCTAGGAGTGTGTAAGATGGGTAAATTAGCGTGTTATTTTTTTTTTGTACATAAGCAGCAATTCTGTATTTACAAGTACCTAAGGAGCAAGCGGTAGAGACTTGCAAGCCAATGTTTTCCAAATTTTGGGGATAAGGGGCCTCAAAAATAGGCAGAAACTTGCATCCCTAAATGGTATTACTTATCCATCATCATCTTTAACTTTTAACCCATGACTTTTCACTGCGTAAATTTTAGAAAAATTAATTTTTACTTAATTATCAGTGTATTTATGAATCATTTCTCTCTACTTAATGAGTGTAACTGGTTTCAAGTTTTCAATGAGAACATCCTGTTGAAGTCTATGTCATCAAGGAAGCTATTAATTTTAACTTTCTTTTCTCTCTTTTTCAGCTGCATATCTTTCACTGTCCAGTCACATAAACCATAACCATTTTGTCCCTCACGGATATTCAGTCTGCCGAAAACATGGTTGTTGCCTGTGGTCAGGAGACGGAAGAGGCGGAAATTGAAGATGAAGAGGAGTGGGAGTTTGATCCCTATCTCTTCATCAAACTGCTTCCACCCCTCACCCTGGAAATGCGAGTACGCTGTCCTGCCCTTCCTCTGAAAACACGGAGCAGTCCTGAATTTACTTTGGTTCTAGATTTGGTAAGTTTGCATCGCCAAGTTACTGATATTTTACTCTTCTAACTCAAGGTGATTTGGCAAGCTAAAGTGACGTGGTCAAACTGGCATGCGATATATCGCATTGATTAGGTAAAGAATCTAGGCAGATTTTGAATTTTTAGCAAAGAAAAGGACGATAGCCCCTACGCATAAGCCTAAAGAATCATTCTAGGTAAATCCAAAAATCAGCAAAATTCAGAGGAATGGAAGCAGAATAGTGTCTGGAAAAAAAACTTGCATTCGATTCAGCTATTGATTTTTGCATCAAATGCGGAGCACGATTGTACTAATGGGAGTTGAAAACCCTTACCTAGATGTCAATTTAAGATTATGTCCTGTGGTCAATGAAAGTTGCTGCAAAAATAGCTAGTGTTCATTAACACAATTTTTCCTGTGTGTATACAAATTATTTATTCAAACGTGTACTTATTACCATTTCAGGATGAAACATTGGTGCATTGCAGTATTGACTACATGCCTGATGCCGCCTTTTCATTTGGAGTAGAAATTCAGAACACCAGTCACACGGTTTTTGTACGCACGCGACCGTATTACAAAGAGTTCCTTGAGCGTGTTTCGGAGCTGTTCGAAGTTATAATTTTCACCGCCTCCAAACCTGAATATGCCAACAAACTGCTCAACAGGATTGATCCTTCCCGACAATTAATCAAGTTAGTTTTTTTTTCAGTTATACGCATCTCTCTCCCAATTTCCAGCAATTCTGATTTGCTGTAATTTATTTTTGGCACTTTATAACATTTCCCAGCAAGTCAAAAGTCTATTTTTCTAGTTAAAGGGTCAGCTTTTTTTAACTGACTGAGGGGACAAAGCTTCTAACTTCCGCAAGTACCCAAAACTCTTGTAGGGCGGATTAAAGCAGGAATCGTGGTTTAATGTAAACCAAGGAACCGTTCCAGTAGACCGACCAACTACAGTCAATCGTTGTTAAAAAAAATAGCCAACTGAATACTGACTCATCTTATTGTGTGTCTAACTATCCACAGTTGCGCTTACTGGATTTGTATGCTTGTGTTTTGATCCGAAAGACCTTTTATCCCTATTCTTTCTGCCCGAGAAGACACTTTTTACACTTAACTTTTAACACTGATTTCGTCCTAAATACTGTTCCTATTTAATTACAAAATTTTCACTCACTATCTCAAAAACCTCTTGGGATAAATATCACTATTGCGCATAAACGTCAAAACAATGTCTCCATGTCAAACAAACTGTGGTTGACCTAAGTTGATTACGGGGCACAAAATTTTGAAAAAACCTTGTCCGTATAGCTGCCACTTCAACCATAGTTGTCCTCCTAAAGGAATGGGAAAATCATTTCAGTTTACATTAGAAAGTTGATGGATTTTTTCTGTGACCAGTCTTTTTTCCTCTTTTTTGAAATCGTCCTTCATCCTTAAACGTAGTGTAGTAGCTAACACCTGTATATAAAGTAGTGTACTCAGTGCTTTCACCAGTTGCCTAGCTGAGGCCCAATAGGAATGAGTGTTTGCTTTGCTTTGCTTATTTATAATGCATTTTTAATTTTTAATGCTTGAATACTTTTCTTTCTGGCATATCTACTTTGCCTTCGGTGCTGCACAGTAATCTAGGGTGAAGCAAAAGTAGAGAAGTTTTAGTCGACGCCTGCATGTCATTTTAGCATATGATGAAAATGGAAGAAGAAAAAGTATAGAGGAAATAGAAGGAAGATTTGTAGACAAGGAGGCGGAACACGTAGCTGAGATGGGTTATTCAGGGTTCCAAGCGATGGGAATAACCGGTGTGTCATTTATTTTGCTTCAATAAGTTGAGTTTAATGTTTTTTGTAAGTTCAACGTGTTCTTCGTGAAATTTTGATGAGATATCAATTAAGAGCTGTTGTGCTTAATTTTTACCCGGTTCAGTGGTCTGTTGTATTTTTCATTTCCTTTGCCATGCTTGTAATTTTTTTTCCTAAAACTGATTGCAGTGGACGCACAGGTCGTAAGACAGTATGTTGGAGTTTTTTGCTAACGTGCATTAAAAAGGGGAATGAATTTTTAATGCACGTTGGCAAAAACCGCCAACATATCGTAATTTTTTTTCTCTTCTCTGCGTGGCTTACAGTAATTATTTGCTTTCTTTTTTAGGTATGCAGTTTAATGATTTTATCAATCTGCCTAATTTACCTATTTGATATTAGCTTTGCTATGTCCACAAATTTGATCTAATTTCAAATAAGTTTGTGTTTGAAAGAACAATCGGGTGTGTTTTTTGTGCTTTTTACTCTTTATCTCGGTTGTCTCGTTGATGATGAAACCAAAGTATTGAAGACCTCTGTGCATGTATGCGTAGGTATCTGCTGTCTTTCTCTCTCTATATATTTCTTCATTATTTTGCGTTTTTACAAAGGCATTTGGACATAATAATGGACCACTAGACAAGGTACGAATTTCAGCATTCTGATACATGTTTCTTAACCAAAATTTCACGTAGAACCCGATGCGCACATCGAAAATTACCGAAATCAACTCCTTACGAAGATATTTAATGATTCCTGATGCGTGAATTCAAACCATCCGCTCATGAAAACTCAATGCTCTACGTGATTTACATCGAGCGCTAAACATTATCATGACAGTCTCTGCGATATAAAAATCTGGCAACCTCGATCTTGACGCTTTGGCTCAGCTATGGAAAATTACTTATAGTTTGAAAAACACATGGTGGGAAATTAACATCACTCGTTTTAGAAGCTTGCTGAAACCGTTGTAGTGCGCGATTTGACTCACGTAGAGCTTTGAGTTTCTTGTCAGCGGGCAGTTCAAATTCCTCGTGACCAATGTGTAATAAAAACGTTAATATCTTCGTTAGGAGTTGGTTTCAGTAATTTTCGTTGTAAGAATCGTGTTTAACGTAAAATTCTGGTTAAGAAACATGTATCATATTTCTTAAATTCGTACCTTGTCTAGTGGTCCATTGTCGTATTTATAATTTGCAATTCTGAAGTTATTTTTCCTTATTATACTTGTATATACAGGATGCAATCATGAGGTTTCATTTTTAGAGCCCATGTATTTTGAAATACTTAGCGCATCACTGTATGAAACGGAGTCAACTTCCAAACTCATAACGTTTAACATTCCAAGTCTTCCCTCAAATGCTTTTAGCGGATTAGCCTCCCCATTTCAACAAAAATTCATGATTAGCTCCCTTTGAAGAGAAGGAAAAATCCCTGTCTTCCGAAAATTTTGCTTATTTTCACAGAAGCTACCCATATCACACTACTGGGCCAGTCATATAGTTGGAAAGTTTTTGGACCCTTGTATAATGTAATTACGCCCTTGCCAAAGTAAAGGTTGTTATCAGTAAGCTTTAAATATCCCTGTGTATAGGAATAAATGAAGCATTATCTTCAGTAAGATTTTGTGCATCACAATAGTCGTTTCAGTACCAAAGTATATAAGGTCTTTCTTTTTTTTTTTTTGTCATTGCATTCGGTCTTTCTCAATGCAGTGCATCCTAATTGAATGACTTTTCTTGCCTAGATTGCGTACTTAGTTTTGCATGCTTACACTTATCAACTCACGATATATATTGTTCATACCATTAAACTGTGTGTATGCAAGCAGATGATATGAAAAAGCCATTTTTATCTCAAATCTTCCTTGAGATTGGTTAGAGCTAATTTACCAGCCCCGAAACATACCCACAAAAATTGTCAATAGCTACTTCGTTTCCAATTGCTAAAAGAAAATGAGCTGTTGAAAAAAAAAAAAAAAAATTGGCAAGTGATAAAACAAAACTGTTGCAATCATCTGGGGAAGAAATGTGACTGCACTAGTTCTTGATTTTATCTTTAGTGGTGATATCAGTTAATGATGCCTTATTCAATCACTGTTTAATCTAAAGTTAAAAAGTTAAAATTATGAAGGAAACTCATGTGCACAAAATAAATCGAAAAAAGGTTGGACCGGTTTTAAGTCTTGCTTTCACCTTCAGCGATGACAGCGACCCATGGATCGCTGGATATTAGAGTAAGTCCTGAAACCAGTTTGCTCCATTTATAATTTACATGTGCAAGTGAGTCTCTTTAGCAATTTATTTTAAATTTTAACGTTTGACACATCTTGTTTAGTCCTTATGACGTTCTTATTCAAACCATCTGGTCTGAATACAAGAACCATTCAATCAACCTCTCCTTTCATCTGCTTATTGAAATGTTTTTTCTTTTTCAATTTTTAGATACCGGCTGTTTCGAGAACATTGCGTATTTGTTCATGGTGCTTATGTGAAAGACCTTTCAATTTTGAACCGAGATCTTTCAAAAACAATAATAATTGACAATTCTCCGCAGGCCTTTGGTTATCAGGTAATTTCTAGTCATTTATGTCATAACACCCTCCCCCCCTCATATGATTCTAAGTGCAGTAGAATTTATTCTGCTTTGATATCATTTGAAGAAGCTTTAACAGGTTAAAAAAGAAAGTTTTCATTAGTTTCAAAATAAAAAAGTTCCTTCAGACAGCAAATCAGGCTCTACATTGTGACACGTTACTGAAGTTAGCCAAGGTGCAAAACGATGTATGTCCCTTTGTGATGCTGTTAACTACCTCTCATTCTTTTATTTTTTCTTTTGAAAGCAGTCAAAGTAATTTCTTGAAAGCTTTCTTGATTTTTCCTCCTCATTTTCAGAATGCTCCAGTACAAATTTTACGTTATAATGTTGACTTCTTTCTTGTCGAAAAATAAACAAGGAGTTGAAATTTTGAAACTCTGTGATGGAGACACATGGTTTTGCTCTTTTGCTAAGGCTAAGGTGGAAAATTTTCCAAGCTACCATATTTTCATGCCTGCCTACTGGCTTGTCAAATTGTTCTTGTTATTGGCTTTCCAAAAAACGTCCATCAATTTCAAAAGCGATGCAAAAGCGACCTTTCTTTTCTTTTTTCATTTAATTTTCGACCTTGGATTTCTAAAAATGTTCTTATTTCCTCATTTTCAAGTCCCTCTTTACATTTGTACGCATCCCTGTATAATGTAGCTCACCCTCCTCTCTATTATCTTCATCTGTCTCCCTATTTTACAGTATTTTAATGATTAGGATAAAGGTTTTTTTTTTTTTTTTTTTTTAACAGGATTCCAAGGAAAAGTCCTAAGTTTCTTTCTTTCTTCCCTTTTTTTTTTTTTTTTTGAATTTGCAGAAGAATAATTGGAAAGAAAGACTAAAAATCAATTTCATAGGTACGATGGTCAAACTTTTTTTAAAAAAAAGAACAAAAACAAACAAACAAACCGAGGCTCCTTGAGTTTTCTCAACCATTTCAAGCTTAACCAAAAAACAAAACAAAAAAACCAGAAATTTCCTCATTTATTTTCCTCTGATTAATTTGTGACTCCCATTTGAAATTATTTTCTCCTAAAAGAAATTTGACAAGTATTCTCTTCCTATATTTCAGATGGAAAACGGAATCCATATCGAAAGTTGGTTTTTTGATCAAAATGATGATGAACTGATAAAACTTCTTCCATTTTTGGAAAACATAGCATTGTGTGTAAGTACTCTTTTCCTGATTTTAGATCAACTAGTTCAACAGCGTCTGTTGCCAGCCTCAGAAACTATTCCAGGGTGTCTGCAGGTCTGGAAAACCGGGAAAAATCAGGGAATTTGACCGAAAACCGGTGAAAGTCAGGGAATTTTCGCAATTCGAACATTTCGCGGCTATTTTCGCTCGTCACTGCCGAATTGGCCGAATAGCGCGCTCGCGTGGCTGATAATGTAAACTGCTCTGTTCAACCAGTTTGCAACACGGCCGCTAGGTTCACTAATGTGTGTTCGCTAACTTTTAAGATCGAATCGATCCGCCCTATTTAATTTATCTACTTAATTCATGCCAAATGGCAAAATAGACTAAATAGACTTGGATGAAGTTAACTTGCTAACAGCAGAAAATTACAGTAAATAATGATAGGAAACTAAGTGCCCCAGTTTTGAGCAGATGGTTAATCAATCTTTTCAATAAGTCAGGAAATTTAATGAAAGTGCTAGAATTTTAGTTTTTCTTTAACTGAGTAAAGAAATATTTAATGTCAACTGCATTTTGCATGAAATTTTTCTGGTTCTTAAATCAACATGTTCACAACTGGTGCATCCACCTTGTAGAAATATTATTGGTGGATTATATTCTAACAAGCCAACGCTTGTTGAGTATAAGAAAAATTCAATACCCACAATAGGTTCTGGAATCCATTGAATAAAAAAAAAAAAAAAAAAAAAACCCCGAATCAATTAAATTTATCTGAAATCGAGAAGAGACTTGTATTTCCTCTTGATTATATCAAAATCTACCTGAGTTAGGCACATTTACAACTCTTGTTTTATATTTTAAGAAAAAGAGACTTGTATTTTCAGGGCACTAAGTAATATGCCAATATTTATGAAACCACCAGGGTGAACTATAGTTTGAATTTTCAAAAGTTTACGGGGCAATATGTCACAAAGAGAGCGTGGTAGAGCTTAAAAATTAAATTTTGAAGGTGAATTTTAGACTGAGTATACCATTTTGGAATTAGCTTTATTTTGAGTATTTAGGATCTCGTTCCTTTCAAAAGTATTACTCAACTCCTTCCAACGCCATGGTAATTCAGAATATGACTTTACAGGGTCATTCCTAAGTATAGTTTTTTTTAATATTTTCTAACTAGTTCATCGTATGGCTAAACCCAAAAACTCAGGGGATTTTGTCATTTTTTGTCATGGAAAACCTGGAATTGTCAGGGAATTTGCTTTTGAAAATCTTGTAGACACCCTGCTCAACGAATGTCTTATTTTTAATCATTCTTGTCACGAAAGGTAAATACAGTTTTTCTAAAGAATTTCCGCAGATTTCCTTCGCCGCAAAAGGATTGCGGCGATTTTAGCGGCGCGCCAGCCTGGGAGATCGCACGGGACGGGACCCGAGTAATTGCTGGAGTGTGGCGCGCCCACAATCCGGCTGGCAGCAACATGCTTACACCCGTGGTCGAATAGTTGTATCACTGCGCCTGCCGTGAATGAGTTCAAATATCCTATCCTGCACGTGTGAGGAAGCGTATTTAGCTCCGATTGCAACGTTACACACCTCAACTAATGTCTTATTTTTAGTCATTCTCGTCACAAAAGGCAAATACAGTTTTTCTAAAGAAATACCGCGGATTTTCTTCAGTCGCCGGAAATTTTGACGCAATATTTTCGCTCGTTTCATACCTTATTTGAAAAAAAAATGAATTTAATAAACCCAATCCGAGATTTTGAATCGTTCCAATTCAGGGATACACTTTCACTCAAATTGTGGTAAAACGGGACAGAGATTCAAGGATTATGACGTGCAGTCCTCCCTTTGCGGCGATTTTAGCGGCGCGCCAGCCTGGGAGATCGCTCGGGACGGGACCCGAGTAATTGCTGGAGTGTGGCGCGCCTTCAATCCGGCTGGCAGCAACATGCTTACACCCGTGGTCGAATAGTCGTATCACTGCGCCTGCCGTGAATGAGTTCAAATATCCTTTCTTGCACGCGTAAGGAAGCGTATTTAGCTCCGATTGCAACGTTACACACCTCAACTAATGTCTCATTTTTAATCATTCTTGTCGCGAAAGGCAAATACAGTTTTTATAAAGAATTTCCGCGGATTTCCTTCAGTCGCCAGAAATTTTGACGCAATATTTTCGCTCGTTTCATACCTCATTTTAAGTTAAGTGATTTTAAGTAACCCAATCCGAGATTCTGAATCGTTCTCATTCAGGCGTACACTTTCTTTCAAATTGTGGTGAAAACGGGACAGAGAGTCAAGGATAATGACGTGCAGACCTCCCTCTGCGGCGATTTTAGGGGCGCGCCAGCCTGGGAGATCGCACGAGACGGGACCCGAGTAATTCCTGGAGTGTGGCGCGCCTTCAATCCGGCTGGCAGCAACATGCTTACACTCGTGGTCGAATAGTCGTATCACTGCGCCTGCCGTGAATGAGTTCAAATATCCTGCCCTGCACGCGTAAGGAAGCGTATTTAGCTCCGGTTGCAACGTTACAGACCTGAACTAATGTCTCATTTCTAATCATTCTTGCCACGAAAGGCGAATACAGTTTTTCTAAAAAATTTCGGAAAGAATATTTTTGATAAAGAATTTTTTTAAAAACGGGACGGAGAGTCAAGTATAATGACGTGCAGTCCTCCCTTTGCGGCGATTTTAGCGGCGCGCCAGCCAGAAAGATCGCACTATAGGCAAATACTGTTTTTATAAAGAATTTCCGCGGATTTTCTTCAGTCGCCGGAAATTTTGACGCAATATTTTCGCTCGTTTCATACCTCATTTTAAAAAAAATGAATTTAATAAACCCAATCCTAGATTCTGAATCGTTTCAATCAGGGATACACTATCACTCAAATTGTGGTAAAAACGGGACAGAGAGTCAAGGATAATGACGTGCAGTCCTCCGTTTGCGGCGATGTTAGCGGCGCGCCAGCCTGGGAGATCGCACGGGACGGGACCCGAGTAATTGCTGGAGTGTGGCGCGCCTTCAATCCGGCTGGCAGCAACATGCGTACACCCGTGGTCGAATAGTTGTATCACTGCGCCTGCCATGAGTTCAAATATCCTTTCCTTCACGCGTAAGGAAGCGTATTCAGCTCCGATTGCAACGTTACAGACCTCATTCACTTAAACCGTTTATAACATCATTAATTTCAAACCGTATTGTTTGATTCTCCAACCTCGTGTTTTTGAGAGTATTAAAAGCGTTTTGTATCACAAACTGAGAATCCATTTCTCTGATCTCAAGTCATTACTGACAACCGGAAGTGCTGAATCATTTTTTTTTTGTTAGAAGTACTGAAAAATTTCAGTTTCTACCTTCAAATATCTTTTGCCTAACTCAATCACCAATTCAAAACAGTCAATTGAAATTGCACCAGCAGATCTAAACACATCTGAATTTTCATTAAATCATCTCGTTTTCCCTTTTTTTTTTTTTTTTTTTTTTTTAAAGTAGAAGATAAGCCAGATACTCAAGTGCAGTACCAATCTGTCACCAACAAAATGAGTCACTGCATTTTAAATCGGACATATTTCTGCAAAGAGGGAACTATGCAAAAATGAATTATATGCCTAGGATTGAGAAGTTACATGATTCCTTTTGTTTTCATTCACCCGCACTTAGTTTCTTTTAGCTTAAACATGTCCAACTGTCCATCTCTATTTATGATAAAGTAATAGATGTTCTAGATGGATTGCATTTAGCAGAAGGGAACTGACGCATTACAATGTTGTAAAAATCATGAATCTTTATCTTTATCCGAGAAAACCCTTGAATGGAGATGTTGTATGTGTGAGGGATTTGCAGTTTGACCATTGATACTTATGTAAAAGTTTGCGAGAAACACGATGGTGCCACTGGTTTTCTCTGAAATCACTTCCCAAGCTCAAAAAAAAAGCTCTCAAAGTGAGGCCAAAATGGAGGGGATATCCCACCCTATTCTGAGAGTCCACCTCTACATCAAAACAAACTCCCCATGCAAAGATAGGAAGCAAATACATTGACAGGGCTGCCACTTTATTTGGGGACTCCAAAACTGAAAACAGGCCAACCCTGATAATGTATTTGCTTCCTATCTTTGCATGGAGACTTTGGTTTGATGTAGCGGTAGACTCTTAGGGTAGGGTGGGATATCCCCTCCATTTTGGCCTCAACTTGAGAGCTTTTTTGAGCTTGGGAGATAATTTCAGAGAAAACCAGTGGCACCATCATGTCTCTCGCGAACTTTTACATAAGAATCAATGGTCAAATCGCAAAACTCTTACACATGCAACATCTCCATTGCAAACAGTTTTTGTTTTTCAATTGAAAAATTCTTAATTATTAAGGAAAACGATTGTGCCAATTGTATAACTGTACCTATAAATATTTTTTTTCTTCTCCTTTTTTTTTTTACTGCAAAGAGTGTCACAATTTTGAAAACACTGCAATCTTGTTTAATCCTTTGTTCTGAATGTGGTCAAAATCAAGGAATGTCTTTCCTGAACAAATTTGACAAATTTCTTATTATGTCTGAAGTAATTGGCTGGAATGAAAATTCCAAGTTTTGACGTTGAGTTATATTTTGTGGGCAAGAAGTTTTTCTGTGAACTCTCTAAATGTGCGTATCATCCTGTAAGATTTCCTTCGTAATTTTTCCCATTGATATACTTATTGCTGCTCTTCTAAATTTCAGAATCAACAAGATGTGCGGCCCCTCATTCGAGAGAGATTCAATCTGTTCCGGTTCCTTCCTCCTGACCCAGAGTAAGTATAAATTTAAAGTATATAATTGATTACCAAACAGGGTTAGACAAGGGTACTTCGACGCATGTTTCCTCATTTAAATGCCACACAGAACACATCAGAAACATTGAAAGTTTTCAATTTCAATTCATGAGTGGAAAATCAGTAATACAGAAATGTCTCATCCTTCCCATTTTTCAAATTGACCTACCGATTTTAGAACCCCTTTCCCCTCAAAAGATCTTTAGTGATTATTTTCTTTGCTTCTTACCCATCTATTACCACAGTTTTGACAAAGAAAAATTTGCAATTTTCACCGTGATTTTTTACCAAAAGAGCGATTCTTATAGCTTAACATTGTGAAAAATACGTAATTTTTCATTTTCATACTGGCCTTCCCGTTTTTAAAATCTGCTCTCAAAGCCCTCTCATTTTTATTAAGTATAATACTCGCATTTTAGCATTTGCATGACCAAGAAGTTTTTGCACCCCTGGCATTAAGGTGAATCCTCTGGGACTCATAGTGCTAAATTTCGCCATACAGAGGATACCACCGCTGTGTTATGATTTTTGTTATTATGGTTCAAAACTCATTTCGGGTTTCACACATCTTGCTGTTAATTTTATAAGTCTTAGAATGTAATATATCTGTCATGTCATTAAAATCATAATTGCTAATTTCTGAGCCACATTATAGCAAAGCGTGTTTTTAGTGTATTTTCCGAAGGAAATACACTATTGCATTCTCCCATGATGTCGGACCCAGACCCGAGACCTTGTGAAGAGCATCGATCACGGGTCGTAGATCACGAAAATATATGCCATTCAAATTCATGTGTATATATATATGTATGTATATATGTATGTAGTTAGTTAGTTAGTTATTATAATTTTGAGACATTCAGCGACTCAGGCTATTAACGTCTTTACAGGTAATTTTGAAAATATATAGGAGTATAAACGAAAATTTAGATTTTTAAATTAAGAGATGTAAAGAGTTTCAGAATTTTGGTGGCAATATTAGGTTCATCGCATGTAAGAGGGTTTGTATTTCTGTTGAATGAAGGGGAGTAGATCTGTGATTGGTGATGTCGGAGGGAAGAGCAGTCCATAAGTATGTGTTTGATGGTTAGAGGTGATGAATTGCAGAAGTGGCAGGTGGGTTGGTTTTCTTTAGATATGATATGATAGTGAGTGAAAAAAGTGTGACCTATCCTGAGACGCGCAATTTGGACTTCACATGATCTTGATTTGTGGTTAGATGTTCTTGGATATGGCATGGGGGCTCTACGGAGACGATTCTGTTCACTTGTGCTCCATTCTTGTTCCCACGATTTTGTGATAAGTTCGCACATAGCTTTTTTAGCATCTTGCTGAGTGAATGGATGGTGAGTGATGTTCTGCAAAGAGCATGCTTCAGTGGCTGCTCTGTCCGCTGTTTCGTTTCCCAGAATTCCTATATGAGCCGGTACCCAGATAAAAGAGGTGGAGTGGCCATTGGCCAATAAGGAATGAACAGTATCATGGATTAACATTGAAAAGGGATGATTAGTAGGGTTGTATTTCAAGGTGCGGAGTGAGGAAAGAGAGTCAGAGCATATGACGTAATTGATGGTATCATTGTTACAGGAACTAAGTTCTTGTACATATCTAATT
>NW_017547290.1:348503-409229 GCF_001854935.1 Bemisia tabaci
ATATTGATTCTTACACATTTGCACTCACAAAATTGGTTGGTAAATTCAACGAGTGGGTGCATCGACCTGGTATATCAAGTTTCTGCAATTTTTTACGGCAAATCAGTAGATTTTCGGGATGTAGATTGCTTACTTTCAATTCATGAATGAATAAAGCAACGACATGGTTGAACTTCTTTGCATGGAAAGACGTTTAAAATAACAAAATCAAGACGTATTTAATGCAATTGCATTTATATCGAGTCAATTTCTTTTCAATAATATAACGGGATTTTTACTACCGGTGATTTGGGTATTTTAGCCCCAAAATACCTTTAAATCGACTTTATCTTCTAGGAGTTCGACAGAATTTTTCCTTTCTTCGCTTAAATTATTCCGTAGCACTTTTCTTCAAGAATCTGATAAGATTTTGCTTGAGGCAGATCAAAAAACTTAAATTCGATCGAATAGCTTTCTACTTTCACAATACACGGTCTCGTCAAGGTGCGTCTTTGACCTCGCAGTGTTGGATCGTGAATTCTCTTTTTATGCTGTTTGCCTATTTTGAAATCTCTGTAAATGAAAACTAAAGGGGTTGATATGTGCGAGTTAATGACGCGCCTTATCAACACATTGTGTTGGAGTTCACTGCTTGTTTTTTTTTTTTTTGGAACTGAAGCTGAAGATTTTCTTTGCTGCTAGAACTTCTTTCATGATATTGGATTCTAATAGAGATGGATTTTTTATGTTACAGTGGTAGAAAACTTCCAAACGAAGATAACAATAAAGGAATGATTCATTATTTGATGCCATAATTTGCTAAAGGAAGGACAGCAAATTAAACATTTTCACCAACATGGATTTATACGTCTCAACTGAATACAATCCCGCCGAGTGTTGTATTCATAAAATCTTGAAACCCATTTTGTTTCTGTACTTTTTTTCTCTTTTTTTTTATGAATGTTTAAACTTTAACTATGTGATTAGTAGTGGTAGAAGTTTAATTGTTATTTATATTTATTTAGGCTTAGTGAACCAAAAGAAGTCTCAATAATTCAGCTCACTATAAACTGGATGGAAGTAAAAACCAACTCAAGCACCCTGTATACAAAGTTGTTCCCGAAATAGCTCCTTTCCCTAGGAAGCAGCATGTCGACGGTGAAATTGCCAGACCTAGTATCTCGGTTTACGATGTTGTAGACTTCCCATCATACTTTATTTTGAAACGAAAAACTATTTAATATCAATTCTTGAAAACTTCTGTGTTTTTTTCTCTTCATGCAAAGAAACCTCTGTGAAATTTTCAAGAAATGTTATTGATTTGGTTTCCTTCAAGAAAATAAAATGGGAGCGAAGATTTTTAAACACCTCAAACAAGATATGTCATCTGGTAGTTTCACCATCGATATGGTTTACATGGTGATTAAGACAGCTTTAGGGAAATCTTTGATTTAGCATCATACAAAGGATAATTTTAAGGAATCTTCAGCAAATCAGTGGTTTAACTTTGGAAAAAGACCCTTCCTTGAGATTATAATAATGTGCCTCTATGTAAATCAAAAATACGGAAGGTTATATTTTGCCAGTTTTGAAAATTTCAAGGTAGGTTTGTACCTACCTTAAAGTCTGTCTCAATCATGACATTTCTTTCTTCGAATTTTTTATTTTTTTGCAGTGGCAAATCATTGTAATCCCTCCGGAAGGTCTATTTCCAAAGTTATATTGTTGAAAGTTACTCAAGATTCGTAAAAATAGTCCTTTTTAAGATGCCCCGTTAGGTATTTCCTTAAATCTTCCTTAATCGTAATGTAAGTAGAGCTTATCTGGTATGGGGCTCCCTAGGGAATGGAGTTATTTAAAGAACGATGAGAAATATAAGCCTAAATGTCTCGCTTTTTGGTAGTTTTTCAATTATTTATTTCCATCCTTTTACTGAATAAAGGACGCAAGTTTTTTTCAACATGATCTCTAAAATAAAAGCAAATAAATGAGTACATTAAATATTAAGGTTCTCTCTAAATCTTCAGTCTAAAAGATTCATTTTAACCACAATCAGAAAAGTTGAAGTGTTGAGAGTTCTTCACATTGCATGGACATGTCGCTTCATTTTGATTAAATTGTATTATTTTATCTCATCAAAGCTGAATATCAAAAACTGAAGTAGAATTTCTCTCTCTCTCTGGTAACCATGACTATGTTTTGCCGGGCTGTTTTCCTCTTGATTTTTTTTATAATTAGATCTTCCTAATGACAACTCATTTTTTTGGTTTTTACTATCCCACTCAAGAAGATTTTTTTCGAATTAGAGGGCAAATGATTAAAAAATGAACTCCGAATAACGCAGATTTTGACTTCTCCTTTTTTTCATTATTTTATTATTATTGTGAGAAATAGTTTGACGCATTCAATTGAATATTGGAGTCTTACATGTTTAAGTGTAATAATTAATTTTCTTCCTTATGATTGTTTGTTTTCGCATCATTGCTTCTCCAACTGGAAAAAAAACAAAAAAATTAATGAAATAAATGAGGAGGATAGTAACTGTAACCATTGCTTTATTTCTTGGATATTCTGTGTATTTTTACTCAATGCAAGCTTGCAGCAAAACTATGTATGGTTCACTTGTATTTTCTTCTTTGTCATTTTAAGGTTGATCAGACAATCAGACATTTGAATTTCTTGGCGGAGAGTTGTTGATTTTACTTTATGAATTCAAATTTAATTACTTATGGTCCATGCGTTTTCTTTGTAATGCAGCTATCTTTTTCAGTCAAGTGATTTATAACTTTCCCTTTTTTTCCTTAATTTTTTCCAGTGAAAAATGACAACGAACAGTTTATAAGCAGTATGTTTATAATCATGTCACCAGGATGTTTACAGGGCCGTAAATAGGGAAAAGTGAAGGGTAAAAAATTTAGTCAAAATCGTCGAGGAATAATGTCCAAGTTTATGCACTCAAATATTGCTTGCTGTGCACTTCTTCTCTGTATTTTAATACATTCCTTGCCAACAATTTTTGCGTTCATGTTTCTGCTTGGTCAAAACAACACACAAAAAAAAAAAAACTAAAAAAGATTATCTCATCAAAAAATTTGAGACCCGATTTACGTGGCTCCACCGATAAACAACAAAACTTCACTTTTTGACTGGCTTGAGTAGGAAGGTGTCAAATAAATCAGAAGTTGCTCTTCATTTTTTGTGCCCATTGGTAAGGTTTAGCGGAAAAGTTAGGAAATTTCCAGCACCTCAAACAGGAAAAGGCAGAGAATTGGAATAATTTTTTTTTCTTCAAGCCTAAACATCCTGGTAATGTATTTTATATATCATTCACAGTTGTCGGTGACCCATTGTGATGGACTTAATTTGATTGTGGAAACCTAGCTGTACAAAGAAATTCAATGGATCACTTTTAATTCAGTTTTGATACATAATTTATTTTTCTAACTAGGTGAAAATTTGCACAACATTTTATGTACTGTGAAAGTATATATTATCCCCAAATAGTTATTATTATTTATTTACTTATCTTCTTTATTTTTATTATTTATTGAAATATTGTTCTGCTTTTGTCATATTTTTAACTGTCATAATTTTATTCTCAATTTTTATCAGTAGCTTGCACAGTTCAAGGATTCATCAATATTTCAAAGCCTCGAAATGTTTGCAGTTGTTAATTTTTTTTTTAATAGAATGGTCCCATTAAATTTCTCCAATTCAGTCCATAACATTTCAAAGTGAGCAGAGTATCAAGGTATTTTTAAAAAAAAATTTCTGGCCATTTAAACTTGCAGAGAAAGCTGCGAAAAGTCAAAATTGCACTAATATTTTTTAAACTTTCATATTTTAATTTTTGTAAGAATTTTGTAAAGAATAAAATAGATGTTAACACTTCAGGCGCTGCGATTCTAATGAAATCCTTGAATGTCAAAAGTAACAAGTTACTGTAATGATGCATGTTTTTTTTAAAAAAAAAATATCTAAGTCAAAGAGGCAAAAAAAAAGAAAATGAAACAAGGAAAAGAAACGAAATTTATTTTGTAGGTACCTTGATTATTTTGTGCTTTGGTGAAGCTTTAAAATTCTCACCTTTAGAACCTCTCTGGTTTTAATTAAGTTTCAATCAAGTTATGTGACGTTCAATTTCTTGTCTCATCTTGTTTTTTTGTTGCCAATTATCTTCGACTTATTTATTGACTTTTTAGTTTTTGGCTAGGTGAGTTAATCAGTAAGGAACGCTCTTTTCATGCACAATTTTCTATCATAAATTCATTCAAAAGAGTCTTGTACCATGAAAAAACAAATCGAGAAAGAATTTTCTCCAGTTTCAAAATCTAAAATTTTAGTACTTCTGAATATCTCAATTTTGCTTCAGATCTCCTAACTCGATTTACCTGTGTAAATGCTTCATTTGTATTTTAAATTTTATGTACTCTTTTACCATTTGTATCTGCTTCCTTTGAAAAAAATTATCGTGTAGAAACTCAATCCCTTATTTCTTTCAATTGAACATTTTTGTAATAATCGGACGGATCTAGTAAGGCAATAATGCCTATCCTTTTTTTTATATGTATACACAGAGGAGTTATCCTTGAATTTAAGTATCTTTTTTATCATCACAGATATTGTAGCCATAATTAATGTTTTCACAGGCATTATACACAGATAGTAACTTTGCTCCTCTTGTTTCGTACTAAAGGACCCCGCACACCTCTTATGGGAAGCTGCACCACGACCGATTGCCTTCTGACTTATGTTTTTCGATTCTCCTCAAGATGCTGATCAAAAGTTATAATTGCGCCAACTTTCTACGATGCACCGTTTTCGCAAAAAAACTTAAGAGAAGATTCAATTATTCGGCGATAAAAAGCTAGAAAGATTCCTCATTTCAGTACTCGAGTGAACAAATCATGGGGACTCCCGCACCGAGCGGCAGTCTTATCTCGGATTCCGCACGCCATTTTGCTCGACCATCCAAATCAGATTCTTGAGGAGCATAAGGACAGGAAAGTCTGAACATCTACCGGGCGACTGCGGGAGAGAGATAGCCTCTGAGTCGGCAGGTACAGATAAGAAGACGGACACGAGCTACGTTTTTTCCTTATTTACATCGGGCCTGTCCTCAAATGCTTTGTTCTTTTTTATTCATAGTCGCTGAATAATTGAATCTTCTCTTAAGTTTTTTTGCGAAAACGGTGCATCGTAGAAAGTTGGCGCAATTATAACTTTTGATCAGCATCTTGAGGAGAATCGAAAAACATAAGTCAGAAGGCAATTGGTCGTGGTGCAGCTTCCCATAAGAGGTGTGCGGGGTCCTTTTGTAGCAGAAATATGCGTTCAAGTCCATCCATTGAGGGTGAATGTCTCCAAATTTCTGTTATTTTGTGCTTATAAGAACCTCAAAAACTTTGATGGTGGATATACTTTTCAATGCATGCTATTGGAGTAATTTGTCCAGAATTTTCGAATCCATAAAGTTTTCAATTCATTTTTTTTAAATCCTGTTACTGTTTTAAAAATGTTTATGTTGTTACTTGAATTTTAGATGTTTTATTTGGAGCGCATCCTGTATCTCCTAATTTTTAAAATATCTTCTTCTTGTGCTCTGTTTTAAAGGTACAATAACAAAGTGCGCGTGAAAGGAAAGGATGGTTCAAAGATATTTAAATGTTACATCCTTACTCTGTAGAAGTACAGACTTTCTTAACATAAGAAATGGCACACTGAACATACACGTCATAACAATCAAATAAGTTCAACAATTTTAACTAAGTAGTTTGTTTTTGCCCCTCCAAATTTTTTAGTTGCATTTTCTTTCGGCTACATTTTCTTTTTCGCCGAACTACAGTTATAAGATGGAACAAGTTTCTTTTCAAATGAGACCTAAGATTTATTAGTGTATGTACCAGCTTTTTGGAGTACACCTGATGATGGAAATTTTTAGTTTGAAAAAGCAAGGTTTCATGTTTGCTCTGACCTATCCAGATGTGACTTATGTTTTAATGTCTGAAAGTATGGACTTTCGTTGTTATTGCACCTGGATCACAAGAAATTTTCAACTTTTTCTTGAGACTTTTTTTTTATTTTTTTTTCCAACATTCTTTTTCTTCCTGCAGTAATCCAATGCTGTCCAATCCACTTCAAAGTTTCTTTGTTACCTTCATAGCACAATTTCTGGAAACTTTTTTTTTTTTGCTTTCGTTAAGAATGAAGCCGAGTTTTTGTAAGCTCAACCCCCAATCTACTTGAAGACTTTAAAATTGGGTTAATACTTTTCTTCAGCATTGCACCAATTATATGTACATTCTCTGATACAAAATTCTGTAATAGTGTCAGTTACCTATGCCCTGCTGCATTTATTCTACATTGTTGAATCAGTTAAGAAGCTAATTCTGTATGTTACTGTCAAATTTTGCCAATTAGAAGTGACAAAAGTTGCAACATTTTTTCCTGATGTAAGATATTCAGATATTCAGCCTCCAAGTAATTTTCCGTTGAAGTTTGTCAAGTGAAGTTATAGGTAATGCCTGTCGTAAAATTGTTTGCCCATCTGATAGATCCTACGGCGGCACCTTATTGTGAGCCTCTTTTAACTCAATCTTTTAATTGAGAAGAAAAAAAACGATAGTGTTTTCAGATAGAAGATAACAATTTCAGTTTGTAAAATTTGACCGTACCTCCTTTATTGTTAGGATGACCATGTGGATATTCTATATGTGTTTAATTTCAAACCCAGTGTTCAAGTTTTCCTTAAATATGTGACCAAAAATCCCCAGAAAATCTTCCAGTCCTGAAGTCTTGGTATTGAATAGCATTTGGCCAACTGTTTGAAATCGTTTTGTGATATATTCCTCTTTTGTTAATTGTGTAAATTTGTACATTTTTACCTTTTCTACATGTATAAATTGATGTAAAATTGTACCAAGCGTTCTAAATCCACGAACAATTAAAAAAAGAGGCTTCAAATATACGTAGAAAGAGAATTACAAAGCATGAAGTTTGCTTCTTTTGATCATATCTTTTGCTTTACTACGCATGTGATAAACTTTTTAAATAGCATAAACATTGTGAAAAATACAATTACTGTGCGCCTGAAATGCAAACTCTTTTATGTGTAAAAAAAAAAAAGAAAAAGAAAAAGAAAAATGATCCATGATCAATGACTGAATTTATGTGTTTGAAAAATGATGAACATGAAATTTGTTTTTAATCTTTAATATTTTAGACTGGGCAACTCCACATTTCTTTGAAGTTATCTTTACTATGAAGGTTATTTTTTCTGCAATAACTCAACACACCTCAGATTCAGTTATGCCGGTTTTCTGTTACCCTTTGCTATCCTACATTTTTGTTCTTCCATCTTATGTTACTAATGATCTTTTTTGTGATTGATATGGAATCACAATTTTACTTTTATTTAATTTATCGTTCATCTCTCTGTTAGGTTTATTTTTTAAATTCTCATACTGGTAATTTAACTGTATCTTCACCGAGTGGCCCTGAGTAAAAAAAAATTCCTGAGAAAATCTAGTTTAGTGTCTGGCTCTAAAATATTCGTGAACATATGTAAAAGGAAGCGAAATTTGCACATTTTCATCTATAAAAGAATAATTTTGAACTTTTCTCCCAAATTCAATTAAGATACTTTCACAGTGCAAGTACAGATAAGACTAAGGAAAACCTCCCAAAATCAGACCGAATGGTTTACTAAAGACTTACTTTGTTTCGCTACCAGAGTAGATCAGCTGCATTAGCGGGACATTCTTTGATGGTTATAACCATTGCAGGTTGCAAATAACCCAGCTTTCAACAAATCATAGTGGCTTGTCGAATATGTAGCTCAAAATTATTGTAGCATCATTCATCGTGAAGTCTAAACGGAGACTACGATATGTCAGTTAAACAAAAGCTAAAAATCACACTTGATTGAAAAAAAAACAAGTCTTATTGACACATTAGAGCCTTCCGGTTATCACTAGGTTTATGTCCTCGAAAAGCTTTTGTCTTATTTTATTTTAGTAAGTTTTGGTCTTGGCTTTTTGGTTGTACACCTGACTCATTTATCTGCGCAACTGTTTACTCAAATTAAAATGAGCAATCTCCAGTCAGGCATGTAGCTCATCAAAAAATAATCCATCATTTACTAAAATCACTGCTGACAGAACAAGAAGCGAAAATTTTATTGGCCGAGGAACAGTAGTATCTATCTTATAAGTTGGACAAGAATGAGTCATTAATAGTCATCTCCTGTAAAACAAAAAAAAAAGAGGAAAAAACTCGATATTTTGGTGGGATACTGACATAATTTAATTACCTACTGAACGCAATACTAATTAGAAAGTAATACCACCCATTTAATGCAGGTCTCAATATCTTTTTTATTCCTCTTTGCTTTATGCTTTTATCTAGCCCCTATCAATTGCAGATAAGAGCTGTCACCCTATTGCACTCACCACGGTAAAGTTTTTTTTTACAGCAGATAAGTTCTTTGTCACTTAGAAAAGTGCTACAAATGTCTGAATATACTAAAATACAGCTTATTTGCAAGCATTAAGACCACAATTTTAGTCTTGCTAAAATCTTCCCTCTGTCTGAAAGTTACATTGTTTCTCAGTTGACCACATGGTACCTGTTCATTTCAAGGGGTCCATTTTTTCTTACAATAATGGTCAATAACAGTTGTTATTCATAAAATTTATAATTATCAGTGCAAACCCCTCTTCATTTACCCATGTAATTAAACTAAAAAAATAAAATTAAGTTACTTGTTTTTAATCAGTTTCATTTTATTTCCTTCCCCTTAAAATTACTACTAGGTTCCGAGTTTGCTTGAATGCAATTTGAATTTCCCGCTCATGAAAGAAACATAAGTCTACTTGAATCAATTTGTGCTCCATAGCACACAGTAGTGGATCGAGTCAATTATGTACCTATCATAATGATTAAAATTCGCACCTTGTTTAATGGTCTATCGCGAAGGATACATTAAGCTCCTTAAGTTGCATTAGTAAAAATTGTATCCTGCTTTATCATGAGTGCTGCAATTCGTCGTTTACCGAACGAAGAAACGTAACTCCATTTCAGGGTTGCCAAAATAACTCGAACAACTAATTTTTTTACAAGAAAGCACTTGCGCTATTTTTTTTTAAAATTTTTCCCTGATTTTTGCATGATATCAAAGGAAAAATCAGTGAAATTTTCGGTGTTATAAATGTCTAAGATTCTCTCCGTAAAATTGCAATTTCCGGCGGGAAATCTGGCAGCATCGGAATTTAGTTACGTTCTCTCGCCGTAAAGGAAACTCTGAATTGAGATGGACCATGAAAATTTAAAAACAAAACGAATAAAATGTAATGAAAAAAATCATCCATATATTTTGGAGTAAGTATTATATAGTTTAGTTAAACTGATCATGAGAGACGATCAATATTCGCCCAATTGCAGCAGTATTTATAAATTGAAAGCAGTGATAACAACTGTGATACTTATTTTAATTCGAAGATTGCTCTTTGACTTTGCTTCGAAAGTAAGCTGCAGCCCATCCCAGCAAATCTGATGGTTGCGTCTTGATAGCAGCTTTTGTAAATTCCAAAAGAATGTTCGGTAGACTTGGCGGTACGACTATCATGCTTTTCTCGCTGAAAATATCACACTCCTTTGAAAAAATAAAAAAATAAAATTATTAACACATGAAACGCTTACTTACCTATCTTATTTTTGATTACTGTTGATTTGAACAAATGAGGAAAGTCAAGTAAATTTAGATTACTGTACAATTCAAAGTCAAATTGAATTAACATATAGTTATCTATTATGTAAAGTTTCAGTAGTATCAGCACATGGCGAAATTTATTTCATCAATAATGAATACTTACCATTGTTGCGATGTAGGGAGCTGATCCTCAAACTTGCAGTACTAAATTAACTTATTTCGCCTTAGTAAGTATGTATTGGATTTTAAATGTTCATACTCTAACTATTTTTTATGTTGCGCTGCAACACTATCGCTAAATACCTATTTTAAACTTCTATTGCGACAGAAACTTCGCTTAGGATGGTGTTCGACATTCGGTTCTTAACGTCCGCCGGTTAAACATGTCTGTTGCTAAGCAACGCAATCATTCGTCACCAACATTCAAACAGTGTCAGAGTTCAAGGTATATCCTAACTTTGTGTACCTACATGATGTATAAAAGCCGACCAGAAGGGTCAGCACAAGTGGTTAACTTTCTTTTGAAAAAGAAATAAAAAACCCATCTTAACACATGTATGTCCAAGACTTTTTCCATACGCTTAGTCCCAAGTCGGGTCATATCGACCCGTATTTCAATACATCGATATCGATAGTTTTTGAAGTGGTGCTCAAGTTTTTTCGTTGTTTTTGAAGTTACGAAAGACTTTATTTCATTTTCTTTTAAATTTCACTTTTTTGCAATTATTCGTGCTTGACGGATGTCCGTGTTGCGTCTAAAAAACTGGAGGCACGAGGCGTGAACTCGCAATGCTGCGCTCTATGCTACCAATGATTTGTCACTCAGTGTGGGGTGAAAAATTAAAAAAACACGGCCATTAAACATCTCTCCTATCTTCGACTGTGTTGCTTATGTGGCCCTTGAAGAACACTTCGAAAAAGATGAACGGAACCAACAGCGAACACAACATGAAAATAGAGTAGCGGAAGGACGCTCTTTAATGACGGCGCAGAGATACAACTATTCGTGCTTGATGGATGTCCGTGTTGCGTCTTTGAAACTGAAGGCGCTATGGCGCGATGAGGCGTGAACTCTCGATGATTTTCTGTATGCTACCAATGAGTTGTCACTCATATTGAGGTGAAAAATTAAAAAACAAGGCCATTAAACGTCTCTCCTATCTTCGACTGTGTCGCTTACGTGGTCCTTGAAGTGCATTCACAAATAAAACAAACGGAACCAACAGACAACGCAACATGACAATAGAGCAGCGGAAGGACGGGCGCTTTAACGACGGCGCAGAGGTACAACTATTCGTGCTTGATGGATGTCCGTGTTGCGTCTTCGAAACTGAAGGCGCTATGGCGCGATGAGGCGTGAACTCTCGATGATTTTCTGTATGCTACCAATGAGTTGTCACTCATATTGGGGTGAACAATTTAAAAAAAAAAAAAGGCCATTAAAGGTCTCTCCTATCTTCGACTGTGTCGCTTACGTGGTCCTTGAAGCGCATTCACAAATAAAACAAACGGAACCAAGAGCCAACACAACATGACAATAGAGCAGCGGAAGGATGGGCGTTTTAACGACGGCGCAGAGATACAACTATTTTTACTTGATGGATGTCCGTGTTGCGTCATCAAAACTGAAGGCGCAAGGCCTGAACGCGGAATGTTCCGCTCTTTGCTGTCAATGACGTGTAGCTTGGATTCGGGTGAGAAGTGAAAGAACCAGGCTCGCGAATACGTTTGTTCTATTTTTAGCTGTGTAGACTCTCGATTTTATTCATTTTTTTTTTTTTTTTCAATTTGATGTGCGATTCCATTTTTCGATATTTGTAGATCTGCATCTATTGCTCGTATGTACCAGCACTATAAGTCCCCCAGAAGAGATAGTTTGGACAATTTGAAACAGATTGGGATTTATGCTTTGCTCAGTATTTACTCTAAACTGCCGTGCTAAGGAAGAACGCCGTATGAACATTCGAGAGTCGCCAAATTGCCCCGGATAGAACATGTATCTTTAAAGATAATTATGCCAATTTTTCTTCGAAACTTTTAGACGATTTAGATAAAATTGCGAACAAAACTGTTTGAAAAAATTGGGCGGAAATATTCAAAATTTTCCCATATAAATTATAATTTTATTGAAGAAAATATGGCAACGTCTGAAGGCTCATACGTACGTTCTTCCTTAGCACGGCAGTATAGATGAGCTTCCCTCTTTGCCGTTTTCGCTGTGAGCGCATATTCCTATGATTAACGCAATGACTCGAATACAAACCTGAGTGTGACTCAAGGTTTTAATTAGCCTGTTAGTGACGGTGTTTTACATTATTGTTTAAACGAAGTCGTAGCTCAGTCCACTCCGACAGGGTTGTCAAGCTGCGGCCTTAATGTCAATTTCTGCAGCATCAATCCAATTTGATGGAGATTATCTTTTCATGTATTTTCTCATTTCTCCATGAGATGTAATCAGACACTCTGGTTATGGCTGGTTTTGACGTTTCGCGAATCCATGTGACCACCCAAAAGCGAGACTACGTTGCAAATTTGTGCTGATTTTCTTATCTCAATTTGTGATGGAGTCAGGAAATTGGTCCCTCCAGTTGAAAAAATATAAAAATGAGATGACTTTACCATAGCTCATCATAATTTGGCGAGCATCATTTGTGTGCTGTATTATTTAACGCAAATAACCTTCCAAAAGTTGCAAACTTATCGAAGAATAAATCGATCATTTGAAAAAAAAAAAAAAACTAAAGTACTAAGTAAACTGTTGCCGCTTTTACAAATGATTTATTTCAGACGTTTATAACATCCCCATCACTGAAAATCGATGGCTTGGAATAGTTTTGACCAGATATTCTTGAAACTAGGTAATAGAAATAAATTTTATCATTAAGAATTTATTCTTGTCGGAAGGTTATTAGCAGAGAGTACCTAAACTATTAAGCTATAGTTCATTGACACATTCTTTTTCAAGACATTCATGAACCCTTACAGTATTAAAAGCACTCTCTTCCTGTAAAGATGTAGGTATGTATTCTAGAATGTGAGGGCAGTCAGTGCCCCTTCAGTTTCTACGCGTACATCACGCACAACCGTAGCGTGCAAATAGTTGCATCAAAGTGTAAGGAGCTATATACGAGGCATAATAAGAATTGCAATGTGTCCTGCATTGTATTCAGGGTTGCACGCGTTTGAAATGAAAAACATGAAATTATGAATATATGATAATAGTATTTATTTTTTATGAAATTTTACAAAGTTGTGAGAGATATGAAACTTATTTCCAGAGGCTGGGTATGCAACACACACTAAAAAACGCCAAAAAACAAAAACCAGTCGCCTTTCATTTTATTATGCATTTCATTTCGAAAAATAGTTTTCCTATTTTTCTGAAATTTCAAGATTTTACTTTTCATGAAAAATTGCAACCCCGCTTATTGCCTACTGCCCCCCGACATAAAGCTAATTTGATTGATCATTTAAAATCGGCATTCACTGACCAAATTATGTAAAAATATTGCAATTTCATGGTTAAAAAATCGCAATTCTATAGTGCCATAAATTGCAAAATTATTCCCGCATTTTCGTCACTCTATGCTGCTTGGATATTACCTCGTATTTTACCCTACTGAAAATACGGAAAATAATCCAGCAACGGCAAGGGCGGCTCCGGTAAGGGGTGGGGGGTGGGGGGGGGCAGGGCTCTTGCCCGGGGATCAACGACGACAAGGCGACCGCGGCCGGTGCGTTCAGGGCCTCTGAAGGGACTGGCCGGTCGAGGAAAATCTGCGGGCCGCTCAGGTGAGTGACGTAAGATGTTATCACCTCCAATCACGCTACTCAATCCCAATCTTTCCGCTCTGATAGGCCCCCCGCCCCCTCCCCTCCCGTCGGCGCGTGACACTTTCCCTGAGCCGCGACGTACTCGCGCCTGGGTGGGAAACTATCCCTCCGTCGCCGTTATAGCGTTCTGTTTCTCGTTTGAACTCGAACTCACTGAAAAGAGATAAAGATTTTAATGATGTACTTACGTAAATGGATGATCCCAAAAACCGCACATGTGCATTGGACCTAATTTTTCAGGAGAGACAAAACACTGCATAGTTGAATCGGTCATTCTCAAAAAGACTTAAGCGCCAAATATGAAAGTAAAAGTAAAACAGTAGAAACTGCTTTAAACAATCCGTTTTAAACCGCAGATTACTTAAGAATGTCATTAATTAATTCCTTGCTTTAAAAGTTATATAAGAGTACTTAGATTTAGAACGGGTCAATTAAAATGGTAATTGCCGTTTTCCTCGTAGATCCATTTTTGGCGCTTAAGGTGATTCGTCAAGCTCAAGTGACGTGGTCGAAGTGGAGTGCGATATATCGCATCGATTAGGTCAAAAATGTCGGCAGATTTTGAATTTTTAGCAAAAAAAAGGACGATAGCCCCTGCGCATGAGCCTAAAGAATCATGCTAAACCCAAAAATCAGCAAAATTCATAGAAATGAAAGCAGAATAGTGTTCGGAAAAAACCTCGCATTCGATACAGAAATCGATAGCTGAATCGAATGCGAGGTTTTTTTCCAAACACCATTCTGCTTTCATTTCTCGGAATAATGTGGATTTTTGGGTTTAGAATGATTATTTAGGCTCATGCGCAGGGGCTATCGTCCTTTTTTTTGCTAAAAATTCAAAATCTGCCGACATTTTTGACCTAATCGATGCGATATATCGCACTCCACTTCGACCACGTCATTTGAGCTTGACGAATCACCTTAAGTCTTTTTGAGAATGACCGATTCAATCATGAAGGGAAGCATAGCCATAATTTTGGAGTTCTCGCAAAATAAATTAATTATTTGTTATTAATTGTTATTTTGTGCATTTTAGTGAAGTAAAAGATAAAAATTAGGTACTAAAGTGAATTAAAATTACTAGGCGCCTCTCATGCTTGAGATCGTTACCTACCTACACGAGGGTCCAGCCAAGGGCCCTATATAAGACTTGAAGGGCAGCCAACCTGCCCGTGCGAAATAATCAAAATTGAGTCGTTGGCAAACTTTCTCCTTTGTGAAAGTGTAAATGGAGGGTTAAAATAATCCTTAAGACACTCACCTCTGGCAGAGAAGGGACGGAATCATCCCTGGGACCCTTTAATACACGACAAAGTGAAACATTGGCACTCGCCCCCGCGGATATCCAGGCTTGAGTTTGACTGATGACCCCTAAAAATTACCGTCGTGAATGCGCCAGCTTGTCTCCGAATCCTCGGGGATTAGAGAACAACTGCATCGTGTCAACCCTTCCTCCCTCAGCGACCGATGCAGTGGAGGATTGGAACTCATTTTCCGGAATTTTGTGATCGTTCCTCATTCTGATTGATATCGATGATCTTGAAGTGAGCCTAGATGAACGTGTCCATCCATTGACACCACTTTGCAGGGTGGCATGAAACGTAAGAAAGAAATGAAAGATTGAAAATTTCAGTGAAATATCCCATGAAATTCCATGAGGCTGTGAAATATTTTATATTTTTAGGGGTTTTTTTTATACAACCCGCACTCAAACACACAAAAATAGCAGAAACTCACAATTTTTACATGTTGCGAGATATGAACAAGAACCGGTATTTTTCAATATCTTTCATGAATTTCTGAAATTTTATGAAATATGTCGCGCGAAATTTCAAGATTTTATTTTTCATAAAATTTTGCCGCGCTGCCACTTTGATGCATGTTCAATAATTATCGTGAGATTTACTAGAGAATATGATTAAATTTTCAATGTAATTGGTTTAAAAATAAAGACAAAACAACGGCCTACAAAATTTCATCGATTGATATCAATAATTAATCGTTGGAGTATAGTGCGACTAGAGTATAGTGCTTTTCTCTTGAGAGAAAGATAATTTGAACTATACTTTCATATTATTCTGAAGGACACATACTGAGAAAAATGGTATGCACTTCCAGATAATGCAAGAGTTGAAACGCAATTTGACCTAAATTTTATGTTTTTTTCGGTACAAATTGCATTGATCTTAGAATGAAAACAATGGAAAACCTGGTAAGCCGTAGAATCTTAACCTATAAAGTTTGGGTTACCTCGTGTGCTAATCTCTATATGTATAGTCCGATCATTTGTGTTATTTATTCTCGCAGCACGGAGAAAGTTTTTCTTCGAAATCCCATCATCAGATTTTTGGACTTAACTATCAGACGAAAATGGCCGACTGAAAATCTTGTCTTGAGGATCTGAGGTCTTCTCTCGAGGAGATAGCTGTCACATGTGTAGTCTCAAGATCCTTCTCAATCAATTTTTTTTATGCCTAAAGTGTTTAGATGAAACCTTCTTTAGTCAAAATTTGAAAGATAAACCTTAAGCACATTGTGCGCAAATCAGCCATGAATTTTACCGTGGAAATATGAAAATGTGCTGGAAAATTAAAAAATTAAAAACCCAGTGTAATATCCTTCACTTAAGCTGATCATCTGTAGCCTAGAACGAGAGGAAAAATAACACATGAAGCTCAGTTATATTACGGGAAGTGAAACACAAAGTAACCCAAGTTTTTCGGTTGATTCTGGAGTTTCCCGGTTTTTCGTGCTAAATTCAACGCAAACTGTTCCAAAATCCAGACAAAATTCGGGTTTGTTTGGCGTTCACTTCATATATTATTAATCGAAAATAATAAAAATATTTTTCTCAGTTTATGAACAACCTTTAACTTGTCCAGTGGCGATTCTTGAAAGTTGACAACATTGTTTTCCCTTCCATTTAAATGTATGTAAAACAATCGATTCTTGATGAGGCAGCTTGCCTCACCTAAATTCGATATTTTCAATGGATTTAAATGGAGGGAAAACAATGCTGCCAACTTAAAAAATCGCCACTGAGCTTGTCTCGTTTAATGGAACAACATCTCACACGAGTGCGGACACATGTTCTAGCCCAACTTTCATAAACTGAAACGAAAACCAGTTTTTCTATAGCCTCTTGGCCCCCTCCATGCGAGCCCGAGAGCTTCTCGAAAGCCATCCGATTTGCATAGCCCGCTCTGGAGTCAGGGGTCCAATCCGTGCGTAGCATCTCTATTCATTGCGGCTGCGGCCAATCAGAGGAGCTGAAATCTGAGAGGGTTCTCGAGGGGGACTATTCAAGAATGCTCGCTGGCGCGAGGCGTACACATGTCAGGAGAACCGATGAATGCCAGCTCCTTGTCCAACTTTTTAACTCGTGTCCGTCGACCGTTTATTCAAACAGGGTTGTCAAATGGTACCGGTCGATGGTCGAAGTAAAAAAAAATATCGATGGCCGAAGTGCAAAACCACGTATCTCAATTGCGGGGCGTTGAAATTTTCGAAAGAGAAACAAGCTAACTTTTTAGCTTGAAACTGAAAGAGAAATTTTTGAAGAGAAGAGAAGAAAAGAAGAAAAGAAGAAAATTCAAGGAAATTTTCAAGAAATTATGTCGATTAATTTTCCAGAACAAGAAGAAAGTATTTTATAGGAAGCCTGTAACGTCGCAAACGAAGATCCGTGGTTTCGCACTTTGGCCATCGATTTGCATTTATATTATGGCGTCTAAATTATTACTTTTATTTCTTCTCTTCTTGAGAAATACTGCACCTGTATTTTTACTCAAAATTTTACAGAATATTATTAGGTGGATAGAGAAAATCAACATAATATTTTAAAATTCTGGATGATTATCCTACATTGAATTAAAAATAAGCTCCAAAGAAGTATGTAATTTTGTATGTTATAAACGCAGTTTAGTTCACCTCCGAAATACAATTTCTTCTTTAAATTTCTTTCGGGACTACTGCTCCTCTTAAATACTATAGAAACTGCCATTGATTTTAAATATGCCCCCATTAAGGATCACAAACTGATTGCGGTGGACGCACGAGGCGTCAAAGACAGCAAGTTGGAATTTTTCAGCCGACGTGCGTGCGTCAAGAACCAGAAAACTGGAATCTCAATACAGAAGGAAAAAGCTCATCCGAGCACAATTTTCTCTCAAAGAGATACGCTGTTTGGTGCAACACTAGTTGCAACCATTCAGGACGCGTTTCTTGTCTTATTGGACCCATCATCAGTGCAGCACAGCCTCCAGAATTTTCTGCTATTGAGATTCCAGTTTTCTGATTTCAAACGCACGTGGCTAAAAAATTCCAACTTCCTGCCCACTGAGGATAGCTCAATTAAAACAAATTTTAAACCAGCGTAAAAACTTCGGAAAGCACCCGATGACCATAATCAGCCTTAGAGCCCCGCAACTTTTGCAGAGCCCGCGGAAAAACCGCAAGGACGATACAGATACATCACACCGCGGACAAACTAATCCCCGCCGCCCGCGGCACCTGGCGGGCTCCGATAAAAACTTTAATTGAGACCGGCCACAAAAGGGNGGGGGGGGGGGGGGGGGGGGTGAGATGTCCAGTCCCGGGAAAAGCACTCGACGCATCCTCCGGCCAGCTAATTATTATAACACGTTAAATATTTGAGTGGCGAATATGAAGGACTGACCGGCAGAGCTCCAGCGCACCCTCGGGGGAGGGCGGGGGGTTGCTCCAGGAGAGGGAAGGCCCGGAACGAAAACAACGTATCCGAGTATAGGATTTGAATTGTAGTTATGTGGTTTTTCGTTTGGCGGGGGATGCGGAGCTGGGGTCGTGGGGAGGTGATCAACGCCTGACTGGCAGCTCTTGATAACAATGATGGATCGGTCCCGGGCTCTCAGCTGAGCCCAGGAAAACCAGGGAAAAAAGGCGAAGGAGAGGAACTTTTTCCGCGAGTGTGTAGTCTGACTGCGCCGCACAGTGGTTCGAGTTAATCAGGAAGGTCGGACATCAAATTTTTTACTAAAATTGCAAATTGTTATGTTTATTTCGTCACATTTTAAATTGCAAGGGGTGTTTCTGGAAGAAAATTTTACGAGAAAATCAACGGAACAACTTTCATAACCTCAAAATTTTGTATAATCGGAGTTAACAGCGTTTAAAATGTCCAAATTGTGTCCGACCTCTCCTAACGACTCGACCCAGTGTGCGTCGGTGCTCTGCCACTCTAAAAACTTTTATATTTATTCCGACGACCGGCTCGGGGCTCGCTCGCTGTTGGCGCTTTTCAATCCTGAGGGAGTGGGGGCNGGGGGGGGGGGGGGGGGGGGGGGGCGTGGGAGCACCGCCGGGCAGAGGTTATTAGTTGTGGCGCGCACTCGAGTTGATGTACTCGCCCGGGTCGGCGAGGATGATTCGATTATTCGCGCAAGCAGGCGAAGTGCCATGGCCGGTATCTGGATCGTTGATTGTTGGTGTCTGGTTGCTCCATCGTTGCTTTGTGGTAAAAGTAGAGGAAATTCAAGCCAAGAATCGGCTAGAGTACCTTTATAGGCTGAGTAGGACCACCAGGCTCTGGCCCCATGGACGGGCTTAGGGCCCAAAAATGGCGGTGCTTTGTATTGGTTTATGCGGATTGGAGGGGGATCATTGCCTGCTTTTGGCGGTTATCACCAACCGTACTTACTGCCAACCTCACTACATCTCAGATAATTATTCTCAAAAATTGTGGACGATTATCCGTTAAATTATGAAAATACGTCGTAATATTGCATTTTAGGAAATTTCTCGTTGCTGTATGCAAATAAAACAGCATTTTGAGTTATTTTGTATTTACATTTATTTGCAGCATCCGCTATTTTTGGGCCCTAGGAGGCTCCATCCAGCCTAACATGGCTGAGCCAATCAGAGATGGTAACCGAAGTGGCAATACTCTCCTTAGAAGGGTACTCTAGGAAAAATTAGAGGATTTTTAGACCAAGAATCGACCCAGGAGATAATTTACATTTACTTGTCCTCTAATTCATATAATTACAGTTCAAATGGTTTTTCTTGTAGCTTTTCACTAAATTAAATCAAATACCAACGTTTTAAAACAATCAAATATATATTATTAAAAGTTTCTATCATAAATATGTAGACATTAAAATTATTTATATTTATACAAGGAAACTAAAACTACCAATTATTCTTTATAACTAAATAGGAACATGTTTTCATCTTTAGCATTGAACGATATTCGATCAATCAATATGTTGAACAGTACACTTTCAAGATTTTTGGGGAGCGGTCAAAGCGAAAGAGGGTGCTGAAATAATTTAAAAGGGGCGGTCAACAAATACTTCTTTTTCCGGTTTTTGTTTTTTAAAATTATTGACATTTGTCTTTCTTACCTGTTGAAGAATGGATATAAACAGAATCGGGTCATTAATATTTCTTTTTTCTCACCGTTTACTTGGAGTAAAACTACAACAACATTATGGAGTGGAGTTACAAACTTAGGATTAGTCATCTGATATTTCGATAAAAACTAAAAAAATCCATTGGTCGTTGATAGTTTGCAGCTTGCATACTGTCCTTCCTGTAAAGTTTACCAGCTTTTAGAACTCATAATACTCTCAGCTTTAATTTTACCTTCATTTAAGTTACACATTTTAACTTGTTCTCGATGGTAAATATCTATAAAATACTCAGAGCATATAGACTCATTGTCCGATTATGACTTCACGACCATAAAATACAGACATTCCTGAGATAGGGATGGAATTCACTCCAAACAGGAGTGACATACGCTTTAGATTTTGTTTGCTATCATTGAAAAATGCCTTAATTCTAAATTGGCCATCTATTATTCTCAGTAAAATTAAGCGAATAAAACTCCTCATTTTTTAACCGTGCATTTGTGACACCCTTTGTAAACTGACATATTGAATCTAAATGCAATTTTAGCGAATAAGACTGTAGGCGATTCTGCTTTGTATACTTATTTGATTGAGGTCCATTGGGTAGAAAACAACTTGGATATACACATTTCATTTGATACGATTCGGCTTTTACAATTTATAATTATTCTGAAGACTAGGGAGGATTTAAGAATCTACAAATATTTACAATCGAAATTTTATATACACGGAAAGTAACGTAATATAAATATCACAAATTATGAGGTCAACCAAGGATAAAACTATCTTCGACTCTTCATAAAATAAAATACACTCGCATTCCAAAGTATCTGTTCACAGTATTGGAACTTACAAAATTCCACATCTTTCTTTACTGTATGCGTTCTTACAGAGGTTCATTTTTTCCTGAAAATTGTATTCTATTTTTAAAAAATTAGCAAATTTATAGCCAAAATTCTAACGTTTTATATGAAAAACGCTTAAAAATGCCGGTTAAATGTGAAAAAATGTTGGGATCAAACATCAAGGCAATAGACAATTTGGAGCTGCGTGAAAAACTAAAAACTGT
The DNA here is from genome assembly GCF_001854935.1 of Bemisia tabaci. Lineage (NCBI taxonomy): Eukaryota > Metazoa > Arthropoda > Insecta > Hemiptera > Aleyrodidae > Bemisia > Bemisia tabaci. Next base: position 369,487 of record NW_017547290.1, read on the forward strand.
AAATGGATATATAAGTATAATTTTTTCGAATTATTTTCCATTCTCACTTGAAAATTATGGTCGTTTAATTTATGTAATTATAGATAATTTAAAGGAATAAGTAAAATTTGAATTGAAGTGGAGAGACGGGAGCAGGAGAGTCACAAACCGTTATGACATTAAAATCAGGACATTTTACAAGACACCAGGGGAGTTAAAATGTCAATGCAAGCAAAATAATTGGAAAGAAAAAAAATGTAACCAAATTTAATCTGACGATATATTTCAGGTAAACATCATTACCACGTACTAGGGTGTAGTCTGGCAGACTGTAACGTTTGGACGGTAACTTTCACGCAACACATTTTGAGATTAACACGAATAACCTATCAAACATCGCAGTATAGTGAATAAAATCCTCATTTTTGCTGCAAATATCATATGAATATTAGTGCACGACCTAACTTACCTCAGTAAGTTTTTTACTTTTAACGAAAGCTCTTGGTTTTTGGAAAGTAATGAAGAGATAAACCTGATCTTGCCATGATTTGGTTCCAATCTACTAACAAATCAGTTTTATGAAATCCAACTTTTTTTGCATGAATGACTGAAAAGTTTTTTTTGGATATTAACGAATCCGACCCGTCTTGTTTACCGCACCTTTTAATAATTTGAGCCCTATCTTATTCGCCGCATAGTAATGAGAACTGAGATCTCCTCTCCCTCAGGTGGGTAACACGACATTTGAATAGTCAACGGATGAGTGAAACATAGGTATCCTCTTCCAGGTGTTTTAACTTAGCTCGGCAGTCGGGCAGTGTACTGTAATTAATTTTTACGTTGTTTCTGTACGGTTTCATTTCCTTATGATCACATAACGGCTCAAAATGTGACAATATGGACAATTTTGGACAATAAATTATGAAGGAGCAACAGTCATCACCCTTTTTTCGGCTGTCAACCTCCCTACTTGGTGGCTCATGAGCTTCGGTTGGCGTCATGAGCCAAACCAGTTTCCCAAATTTCAGTTTGTTCGCAACACGTTGTTAACCATCGACCGAGTAGATAAGTCAGCCGTCGTTGAATGCTGGAGTTCCGAAAGTTAAAGCTTTCACTATTGCCATGATACCAATGGAGGATCTCTTGTCTCTTGTTTACGTCGCAGGCAATTAGCAATCGCCGGCAATTCGCAAGCGGTTCGCACATTGTTTCAATAAATCGCAATAATGCGCATCGGCATAGTGCAAATCATAAAGGTTGTGGCCTTCAAAAGTATAAGCTCGGCTTGAAGCGCCTTCATTTTTCGTGATACTTTACGCCAAAGCGTAAAGTGACTCATGACAAATCACGACGTTAGTTTAGTTGCCTGCCCGATCTCGACCCAACTAATGTCACAGAGTTCACTGCACTCTCTTCGAGTGTGCATATTTCTGCCATGCTTTTCAGGATGAAAAAGTGTTTATTTACATTATAGGCAACATAATCAGCACTCTAATCTTGTTCTTTCATGTTTGAATTTTATGATTTTCTATATTTATTCACCACTGGCTTGCAAATTGCCGGCGATTGCCATTTGCCTGCGACATTTATAAGCCATAGATTTTTCTCAGTCCATTTGCTTTGGGAAGATTATACCTTAGTTTCACCTCATTACGAACTTAAAAGTAACGGTTTCAGGACTCGGTGCTGTCCTCATTATGATGATTCAAAATCTGCCCGGTCGGGGAGTTACTCGTACTACTACTAGTGCTGAGATGACTACTTCCCAGGGAGTTGGATATGATCTCCTGCGGCACCAGTCCCTCCTTCATCCGCTTCTTCTGCTTCATCCTCCGGTTCTGGAACCAGATCTTGACCTGGGTCTCGTTGAGCTGGAGCGCGGAGGCGATCTCGATCCGCCTCGCCCGGGTCAGGTATTTGTTGAAGTGGAACTCCTTCTCGAGCTCGGTGAGCTGCTTGTTGGTGAAGTTGGTCCGCCCGGAGTTGTTGAGGAGGTTGTGGAGCCCGGTGCCGGCCAGCGGCGAGCCCTGCCCGTTCCCGCTCGGGGCCATGTAGCTCGGGGACATGAGCACGTTGGACCCACCGAGGCCCCCCGTCGAGGCCCCCATCGGACCCGGGGCCAGGTTCCCCATCGATTGGAACTCCGGGTTTGGCGGCGGTTTCGGAGCTGGAACAGAAAGGTCGGTGAGGGTTAGACCGGAGTTTTCAAGTGGACCAATATTGACAAGATGCGAAGTTCAGCATTCTGACACACACACGGAGAAAAGAACCTCGTGCGTGGGACCCGAAGTTTAGGTCATATGGATCTCTGAAGTTTTCGGATTGAGCATCTGAACACTTTAAGTCTAGCTGTCGAGGTTCGGATCGCACATTTGAAACTCCAGTTCTTACATCTGAAGTACTTCAGATGTGAGAACCGAAGTTTTTCGGATGTGAGAACCGAAGTTGTTAGGATGTGAAAACCGAAGTACTTCAGATGTAAGAACTGAAGTTTCAGATGTGTGATCCAAACCTCAGCAGCTGGACCTAAAGTGTTCAGATGCTCAATCCGAAAACTTCAGAGATGTGACCTAAATTTCGGGTCCCACGCACGAGGTTTTTTTTCTCCGTGCACACTGGAAAAAAACACATCGGATCTAGAGTCCAGGCTCTTAAAAACATCGACAAGAAAAAATACTCTTGATTCAATCGGATTTTTGCTTAAATCAAGAACCAAGCCTCTTAATTTGAGCGGATTTCCTTCTGACTTAAGCTTAAATCTGATTGAATCAAGAGTATTTTTTCTTGTCAATGATTTCAAGAGTCTGGACTCTAGATCCAATGTGTTTTTTTTCCACTGCACTGAGAGAAAAAGTTCGGTCATACGAACCGAATGTACGAGATATATGCCGTATTGTTCAGCTCATGCGACTGCTCCCTTAATTCTTGGAACCGGATTCTCGGTTCATACAACCGATCTTTTTTCGTTAGTTCTGTTCGGTTTGAGTGCTCAGATACATGTACCGAGGATACGGTTCCTAGAACCAAAGAGAGCGGTCGCATGAACCGAACAATATGGCCGATATTGAACAGCATACAATCGGTTCAGGAGACCGAGGATTTTTTCTCAGTGCATGTTTCGTCACCAACAGTTTACATAGGACACAATTCGTGGAACGAAAATTATTGAAATTTACTCCTAACCAAGAAATTTAATATTTCTTGATGCGTGAATTCAAACCTCCCTCTCATGAAGGCCGCGCTCTTAATGGGAATAAGAGCTTCAACTTTGCATGTCAGGGTAAAAGTTTAACCGATGACGCAGCAATTTATAAACTCCGTGAGGGTGTGCGAGCCTTCTTGCCTACTACGTACACGACTGTAGATATTATACACATGAAATTATACCTCTCGTCTATTTAGAATGAAGGGAAAAGTCTACTTCTATGTCGATACTTCAGAGACTTTAACGCTCGAGTAGAAAAGTTAGCCAATTTAAAGCTTCTTGTAAGGGGCCGTCTATAAATGAAGTTGGGAACTTGGTGGGATGAGGGGAGTCTAGAAATGCCTGACAAACTTCTGAGATCAATAATAGAAGGGGGAGAGGTAACTCAAAGTGGGGTGGGGGCGGGGACAAATGTAAGGAAAAAACCCGATGTCATTTATGCCCGCTCCATACCTATAGGATGTCTTGACTGATACGAATATAGTTTGTCGTTTTTTTTTAACCCCTCTCGATCTTGAATCGGCAGTATTCTTTTGATGTTATTCATAAATTGGTTACACGGGTTGTAAGTATAGGAAAAAGTGTGTTTTTCCATCTTTTGTTTTTATAAGCATAAATCTATTAATTAAGAATGAAAATATTGTTTTCCGTCCCAAATATTCATGTGTATATTATGTCAAGTGTTTCTTACAATCAAATTGTCTCGCTTTTAATGACTCCTTCATTGATTTATGACCGGTCAGTGGCGTGGCGTGAATGATCGATTATCGATATCTTGCCATTTGAAGCTATGGTAAAGAATCGATTACTAAGGTGTTAGCTGCGAACACCCTGATAATCGATCTTTTTTCATAGGTTTGAGTGACGTATCAATCGATATATCGCAAAGGACGCCACGCCACTGGGGTCAATGGTAAATTTTATAGTAAATGAGCACAATTAACTCACTAAGAATTCGTACATGAGGTTATGCTAGTTTGTTTTGGTTTGAACCAAGAGTTCGATATTATATCAAATAACGTAGTCCCTTAATCAGTCTATGGAGGTACGTGGTTTTGCACTTTGGTCACGGTATTGAGCCCGCCCAACTTTTGAGTCGCGGTCAGTACCTATACAACTCCCCACTGCGCGGAACTACCCTTCACGTCGAAATCACAGAAGGCTCATCGGCGTACGTTTCAATTAAGAAACGGGAAACCCGCAGAGCCGGGACGACATCAGGAGTGAGACTCAAAGACAAATATCATGTTTATTAGTATCAGATTTGTCAAGGAGCGGGGTGCGGGGGGAAAGAAAGAGTTAACACGAATCGAAAAAGGAGCAATATAATATGACGGATTAGAGTAAGGACACGGAGTGCCCCCTCCCCACGACACGGGCCGAGGGGGGAGGAGGGGTAATTTGATGAATGGGACGCCAACTTAATTCCTTGTTATTGAATCACTTCACGAGGGAACTCATGGACCCTCGAAGGCGGGGATTTAGGGTATTTTGGAGACCAACTGAGTTGGACTTGGAGGGGTGAGGGAGAAAGGGGAGGGAGGAGAAGAGAGGGGGGGGCTATGGAGAACGTCGCGATCTGCGCCCGAGACTCCGGCAAGATCGCCATGCCCCAAATGTCCGGCTTGACACTTCTATTAGCTGGATCGGTGGGGTGTTGCCGCCGCTACGATATTTAACGCGTTTAGATCGATTTGAAGAGATCACTGAAAAAGAAGTTCGGTCGTATGTATCAAAGTTCGGTGTTATTCCATATCATCTCAAGTAACTCGGTTCGTCAAACTGAGTTTTCGGTTCGTCAAAGTGAGCTTTCGGTTCGTCATACTGAGTTTTCGGTTAGTCAAACCGAGTTTTCGATCCGTCAAACTGAATTTTCGGTTCGTCAAACTGAGTTTTCGGTTTTCCAAACTGAGTTTTCGGTTTTCCAAACCGAGTTTTCGGTTCGTGTATATAACCGAACTTGTGCGGTAAAGTGGAATGACGATCAAAGTTTGGTCATACATGCCGAACGCTCGGTTACACGAACTGAAAGTTCAGTTTGACAAACCAGTTCAGTGTTAGGATGATATGGAACACCGAGCTTTCGGTTCATATGACCAAATTTTTTTAGTGTAGGACTCAACCTGCCTCGAGTTAGACATAGTGTTGGAAATTCAGCCAATGTGCCTTACAATTTAGTAAACTGAAAATCTCAATACAGAGAGAAACAGCTCATTCCAACACGATTTTGTCTCAAAAGTTAGTTATGGATTTTTGAGCAATATTTTTACGATCCATTTAACGATCTAGCTAAAAAAACAAAGGACAAAAAGCGCGAGCGCGAAGTTAAGACTGTTAAAAGCAACGCGACTCCTAGAATCCTAGATACAATTATTCGTGCTCTGTGGTTGACCGTATTGCATACGTAAAATTATGAAGGCGCGTTTGCTTTCTTGGCACTCCGAATGATGCGCGCCCCGCGAGCCCTCGACATCGTCTGCTGTGCGGTAATGAAACGTCAGGAAGGCATCGTTCGAATCTCATGAAAAAAAAGTACAAGAGAATCGCTGCTTCAATTTTACCTAAAACTTTGGCTTAAAATGACTTGGTGTTAGGCATGAAAGATCGGTGCCCATGTAATCATGCATGTAAACTTACTAAACCGAAAATCCGTTTTTAATTGCTGTAAGTTCTTTATTATTTCCCTCTCTTGAAGTTTAACGTAATTCATTTGAGTACTTAAGGCCTAATCAAAGAAATGTAAATTGGCTATAACTTGTAGGCATCCAGTTCAACTGGTCACAAGTTCACTGCATTTAACATTGCATTGCTAATTTAGCTTAATGAAGACTTTAAAGAGGTATCTTACAACTCGCGACGATGATGCTTCAATTAAACTGCTAGACTTTGCAATTCTTTTGATAACGCAAAGAGAGGAAAAATCATTAAGGTTAAAATTGAACTGAATCTCTTTTCTTATGATCGCATTATGTTAAATCTAGCTAACGATAAATTTATCGAAAACGGCAAAAATCACTTTAATATCTTCAACTTAAGTCTTAGGATCTATTTTTTTTGTTTCATATAGTGGTGAGTCGTAACTGGTTTTTTTACTTCTGATAGACTGCTGCTTCGAGTATCATTGAGTAATTTCGATTGAAGAGAAAGTAATACCTACTTTTAGAAAAGAAAATTGCCCTAAAAAGAGGCAAAACAAAATAATGACTTGTTTATTTGACCCGAATTTTCTCAAGTTGGTAACGGACTGTGCTGTGTCCTTGACCTCAAATGGAAGTCTAACCATTTTTTAGAGTGGGAAAACTCGGGCGCAGACAGGTCTCACTGATAACGCCAGTGAAATGATTAATTCAACTTGACACGTGTGTGCGTATATTCTAGCTACCAAGGTGGCTTAAATAGAATTTGGACATATCTTTATTGTCTCGCGTATCTATGCTACTTCCTCGTGTAGGAATCAATATTGTACTTTTCCTTGTGAATCGTAACGAGAAATAATGTAGGCTACAAGAAAGCTAAAAATAACCTCTCGTAAGCTCAATATATACCGGCATCCAATCAATAAGTTTTTTTTCTTAGGACTAGACCGTGCAGGTCAATTATTTAAACTAGATATAATTCAAGAAAATCACGATTTCCTATTGATTTACGCGTAATAGGAAAAGAAAACGGATTCACCATTACTCTTTGGTTTTCAATTCAACTCACACCCTTCAAAAAACTTCAGAAACGCGATGCCGAACCATGATGAAGACGTTTATCATGAACGGTTGAAAAAGAAACTTGGTGTGAAACTCAACCAATTCCACTTTCCATGGGCAATTCACTGGGTACAGAACGTAGAAATTTTGGGTTTTCTGTCGAGCGTTCTTTAATTTATTATTCCATTTACGTGTGTATAAACACACAGAGTGATCAATACCCTTTATTGCTCATTGATGCAATCTCAAGACATGGACAATTGATCAAGTGCATAATAAAAATAGCTAAATTTATGAAAAATCGTCCTCCTATTTCTTGTACAACTGTATAACTAAATGACTTGAGAAACATCAAATCTCACGGCCTCCTCGGATAAAAAATGTAAAATTTTTATGTTTTCGCACAATTATATTCGTGCTGACGGTATTCCATTGACTGATACAGTATAAACGTGACAGTGTGCTTGCATTTTCTGAGCGTGTGGCTCTGTTTGTTTTAATTTCTAAGAGTATTAACATCCAAGTCAGTACGCCTTAATGCGTTTCAAACTTTGTTACTCTTTTAAACCGGATCAAAATTCACAGAAGTCTCGCCAAAACTGGTAACTCAGGATAGATGGGGAATGAGGATATTCGTCTTTATTAGCAATCGCCGGCGGAGATTTGGCTGTGAAGTCACTGTTGCCATGAGGAGCCGAAAATTAGCGAAATGGATTTTGTTCCTCAGGGTGTGCAGACGTTTAAATCAAAATTATAACTAATCCCAATCATAATTGCAATCATGGCAGGGACCATGACCGCAACCGTATCAGTAATCGTTACGTCGTGTTTGAGGGTGCGTTCGTACATGTTCAATAATGATAGCCTTAATAATTGTAGATGGCGCGACCATAACCACACCTTTTTTATGTAAATTTAAATTGTCAAAATTATTTTTTTTATTCTAACATATTGTGATTGTTTTTTAACTAACCAGGGACGACATTTAGAGATTTTAAGCTACAAATTGCGTGCATTGCTTTAAAACACAATAATTCGAGCGTTGGTGCCAAAAATCCGTATAGGACAGTAAATTAAATCAGCAACATCTTTTTTTCTCCCTTCTGTTGCAAACATGCCATTTGTCGGTGATGCTTCAACGTGAAGAACTTCTAGAGGAACTGCTGGGGGTGAACCATCCCCTCACATGATCGGGATGAATTTTATTCTTTACATTTGTCCAATTTAATTCACTTTGCTGATAGACAAAGAGCCTGCTTTTATCCAAACACGTCTTACGTGGTTTTTGCCAATATTCCGCAGTTTTTTCCATTTTCCAATGGTTTACAACAAGGTGCAAACATGTACAGAGCCCAAGATCTTGGTTGCATTGCTCATTTGAATTCGCAAAAAAATTAATTTGAAGTTAAAAAAAATATAACGTCTCATAACTTGGATCTGATGCCCCATAATTATCTTTACGCTCACCTAAGCAATCGTGCCTCTTCGTCAACCACGCGGCTCCTTAGAGAGTGCCCTTGAAAAATGGACGTATTTCTATCAAACGGAACTATGTGCATTAAGACATGAGCCCTGAGACACATAAGAATACACACATACCACGGCTCACGTCATAATGCACATAGCTCCGTTTGATAGAAATACGTCCAAATATTACAACAAACTTATGATACAACTGATTACACTACATTTTTTTATGAGGGACTGCAATTTCTGGCTCATTTCAGGAACAACGTTCATACCGTTTGTTGCACTAATCAGATAGATATTTTTGTGGATGGACCAGAAATTTTAGTTTCATATTGAAAAAATTTGGCCCAATTGTGACTGTTCAGCGCACTACCAGTTTCCTAATTCGTCGACCTTTTCTTGACTGATGGAAGAAACTTTAAGAATATATAATCAAAATCGTGCATGTAGAAGCTATCGAGATTTAATAAGATTTTATGACTACCTGAAAATAATTATTTTTGGAATGAAAATTAGACCAAAATTTACCGCGGAAATTCCAGATTAAAAGTCCACGAGGCAAAGGTGGTCAAGCTCTTTCACGGTAAGTGACACCATGTTGTCACCTTTCGGCCAAAGTTTCACAAGTGCCGTGCGACGTTTAAAAATTTCTACCGGAATTTTATTTTTTACAGAGAAATTGTTCAACGAAGCTGTCCGAAAATTTTACCGAATTTTCTTTGTACTGCCGATAAAATCAGTGAAATTTTCAAAGCTATTCAATTAAAAAAAATTCTGTAAAAAAATAAAATGGCGGCGGAAATTTTGAAACGTCGCATGGAACATGTAATATACTTTGGCAGAAAGACGATGTCTCAAACAGCGCTATAGGTTCTTCACTATTCTTATCGGTGCTATTGAAAAAATATCCGACGATCCGACAACAATGGCCATAAGAGAGCCAAAACGTTCGGTTCATCAGCTGAAGTTGGTGGATGGTGGAGTGCGGCAGATCTCTCGCCGGAATCATGACCTCTGGCTCTGCGCTCGCCTCATCAATCAAAACTCTCCCCTGATGTATCCATTAGGAAGTGGAGAAAAAAGTAAAATCAAATGAAATAAATATGGAAAAGTTGCTTGTTTCCTTGCCGACTGCTGCATGCTGTTGTCAGACCCGACCTGAGCTCTGTTAAAACACACAGGCATGCCAGGCGCACTCTGGCTTCGAACAATTTAGACCCGTTGTCACTCTGATTTTTCAGCTGTTGCTATGGAAATATGCACTGCTTTTGTTTTGCAACGTTATTCTCTCTGGTGACAGAAAATTAGGCAGTTGTTTCGAAAAAAACCGAGTGCATGGAAATGTCTAAACAAACACCTTCCCATGTAAATAAATAGAAGAAGCTGATCAAGAAGTAAATCTAATTTGATTTCAGGATTTAACAGGGAAAACTAATTTTATGATACTTTTTTTTTTACCTCGAATCTTATGAATAAGCATTTTAAAAGTTTTTACATTGATGTATGTTTGCATGCAATTGTATCAATGCCTAAGACACCCAAATTGTATGTAGCCACTTTGAAGGAAAATATATTTTTTACACATGATTCTCTTTCATATCATGTCTTAAGAAGGACCTAGAATCGTGTTTACCGCAAGAAATGACATGGGCTACTCCTTTAATCCATACCAATGTTCTGTTCCTAAAATGAAGCAAAAAAACTTGGTTCTTTTTTTTTTTTTTTTTTTTTTTTTTTTTTTGGTAAATACATCATTGATAATTTTAATACTCAGCAGCATTTGAACAAAAGGAACCAACTTCTACAACAAATACAAAAATCTGACTATTGCAAACTGTTTTCAGAATGCCAACATTGGTCTTCGATAATTTTTCATAAGCTATATTCATATTTCGGACTGTCTCGATAAGGAGTTTGGTCGAGAGTTTACCAATTGTTCATCCATGAGATTATTTTCTTCTATTGATTGGAAAAAGATAATATTATAGCGCATATAAAGAATCTTACATGCAGTATATCACTTTTTTCCTCCTCAGATTTTCAGAGAGTGAAACTTAATTTCCAGAGAGAATCGCGTGATATTCGGCTCTTCCCCAGATTTTTAAATAAATGCATTTATTGCCAAATAAGGAGGTATTGCGTTTTGGAAATAAGAATTTTGTTCATGGAAACAGACCCCAAAGAACTTGGATTCTAGTTTTAGTGTAGTTTTCCTCCCGCCTCAGATGCGCGCCTGCATGATACAATTATATCAACGCCGAAGACCATCAAATTGCATAGCCACAGATTTGAAGGAAAATCAATGTTTTACGCGTGCCTGTCTCGTATGTATCTCGTGAGCGACTTGGAATAGCAATGGCGCGCGCGTCCATTGTCAACTTGTCCATTGTGTGTCAATCTATTGGCAAAAAACCATGTAATAAAAAAAAAAGAATTTTAAATATTTAAAAGTATTCAATATTAATGAATGAAGGTGGGTAAAATCGCTGCTAGCCTATAAAAAGCTATCCGATACCATAGGTACAGGTATTTTCTCAGATCTTCTTCATTAAACTATCAGTGGGTAAAATGAGCGTATAATTATTAAACATTTATTACGAGTACAGAACATATAGAGGCATTTTTAACGAACATGTTTGGACAAAAAATCCTAGTTTTTTAATCTCAAATTTGAACCAAACTTACTCAGGGTATGCGATTGCTGCATAGTAATGCAACCTTCCGTTTTGCATTGATACGAAGATAAGTATAACCACTCTTATTTTATTTTTTCAAAAACTAAATAGGCTTTCCGTCGAAATCTCACAACCCTATCTCTCAATTATCACTCTTCTCAAAAATTGCCGCCCTAGGCTAGTCTTCCTTTCCCTTTAGGCGGTTGCAAAATAATGAGAGCGTAAGAACTGAATTGGGTTCCTTTTGGAAGGAGACGAAAGGCACGCCCAGCAAAATTGTGGATAGGTGACATTCAACATGAAATAACAAGGTGAGATTCACCAGATGATCTCTATTTCGATAGACAAGTATGGCGATTATGTGTCGCAGAGCGCTCGGGCGCGTTGTAAATGCGACTCGTGTATGAAGCTCTTGGAGGACATGGCGCATAAGTGCGGTTTTTAAAAAAAATTAGACATTCATAAATTCAACTGAAGTTAATTTGAAAGTATGTTCTGTGCATGAAAAAATCACAACTAAAATCTAACTTTCTAGTTTAAACCTCCTTTCCGCCATATGGCTCCATGTAATTTTGAATCTTTAATCACGTATTTCTCGCAATATCAAAAATTGCACTTATGCGCTTTGTCCTGCAAGCCCCTCATGTATTTTTTTCTGTCATACCATCCTCTTTATCAGCATCGCTGCATACCAATATTTCGATGCTTCCTGTCCTGTCCGAGTCTCTCAGAGTAACAAATTGTTGGCAACTCTGCCACATACATCTCCCAGGATGACTTAGAATGAAGCATACGCGTCTATTTGACAGCAATGTGTTATTGTTAATTCTGAAAGCAGTGCTTCGGCGTGCTGCCGCGCTGAGAAAGAACGCCGTATGAACCTTCGAGAGTTGCCGAATTTCCCCGAATAAAACATGTATTTTTGAAGAGACTTTTCCATATCTTTCCTTGAAATCTTCAGATATTTTAGATTCGATTGTGGACGAAATTATCTGAAAAATCGGAGGAAAAATATTCAAAACAATCCCAGTAAATTGTTTTTTTATCGAAGGAGATATGGCAACGCCTGAATGCTCATACGGCGTTTTTTCTTAGTGCGGCAGCGTGGTGATCGAATCCAACCGGAACCCGGGCGGAGGGTCGGGAGGGCGGGTGTCGGATATGGGCGGAAGTGGAGTTGTGAGTTGATAGCATTATCAGTGCTAAAGGTACAACGTAGGTGTAGTTCCCAGTTTACACGAATATTGCGTGAGCCCCNCCCCCAACCCGTCCTCCTGACTCATTTTCATACCACGCGCATTTCTGATTTCGGGCTGTTGCCATCTCCCGAACTCCCCTCATCACGGGGTAACACCCGGTCGGACTTTTCTCCAGTGAGGTCCAGTGAAGGGCAATGGAGATGTTGCATGTGTGAGGAATTTGCGATTTGACTGTTGATTCTTGTGTAAAAGTTCGCGAGAAACACGATTGTGCCACTGGTTTTCTCTGAAGTCAACTCCCAAGCTCAAAAAAAGCTCTCAAGTTGAGGCCAAAATGGAGGGGATATCCCACGCTATTCTGAGAGTCCACCTCTAAATCAAGACAAACTCTCCATGCAAAAATATGGAGCAAATACATTGACAGGGCTGCCACTTCATTTGGGGACTCCAAAACTGAAAACACGGCAACCCTGCCGATGTATTTGCTCCCTATCTTTGTATGGAGAATTTGTCTTTATGTAGAGGTGGACTCTTAGGATAGCGTGGGATATCTCCTCCATTTTGGCCTCAACCTGAGAGCTTTTTTTGAGCTTGGGAATTGATTTCAGAGAAAACCAGTGGCACCATTGTGTTCCTCGCGAACTTTTACATAAGAATCCACAGTCAAATCGCAAATTCCTCACACATGCAACATCACCATTATCCTTTTTGAGAGCAAGATTCACACTGAAAAAATAAGTTACGGGCTGTAAAGACCACCCATCGTTCCGGGCAGAGAGGCCGAAAGTTCCGGGTACTCTGCCTGCTGAGGAAGAACGCCGCATGAACACTCGAGAGTTGCCAAATTTCCTTTGATAAAACATGTACTTTTGACAACATTTATGCATATTTTTCCTCGAAAATATATAATTTAATTTACTAAATTTTTAAATATTTAAAATTAGGGTTTTTTTTTACAGCGTGATTTTTTGACAATAGATTGAAACACAATGGAAACGCGACACGCACCATTTCTTGCAGTCAAGGCTGTTCCAAGTCCCTCACGAGATACATACGAAACAGTCACGTGCAAAACATTGATTTTCCTGCAAATCTATGGTTATGCAATTTGATTGTCTTCGGCGTTGATATAATTGTATCATGCATGCGCGTGCACCGGAGACGCGAGGAAAACTACACTAAAATTAGAATCCAAGGTCTTCGGAGTCTGTTTCCATGGACAGGATTCTTAGTTTTAAAATGCATTTCCTCCTTTTTTGGTTGATTTGGATGATTGCACAATTTATTTCTGGATAGGGCACTAGAGATCGCCGATTTTGGTTGAATGCGCCTCATATTGTTGAAATTGTTGTGATTTTATCAAACTTTTTTTCTTTTTCTTTTTTTGTTAGTGCATTTGACTCACCTCTAGAGGCGTCCCTCCCTGTGTTTGATCCAAACTACCGACTCACTTTATTTTTCAACGGATCGCGGTGACCCTGAACGAGAGACGCGACAACGATGCCGAAAAGTCAACATAAAACGAGGCCGGGATCTCGTAACCTATTGCCAAATCGCACCAAAACTAAAACTCTCACGTTAACATGTCAGAAAAAGCTTTATTTTCGGAGACGCGGCAACGTCGGGCTCGACTAAAGGATAAGGCGACCGGAGTCGATTACCGGCACAAACAAAGCCGACTCTTTGGAAAACAAATTATAATATTAAATTCAGCGCCGCAGATGATCGGGGGATGATCTGAAGGGATGGAGCCTCGGGGAGCGGGTAAAAAAAAACGCGGATGACTCCGTGGATGCGCTGCCGTTAGGGGTAATGTTTTTAAAAGAGCGGGGACAGAATTACAACGTCTAACCTAAGTCTTCCGCCATTAGTGAAATTGGCTCCGCCATTTTTCTTGTCACTCCCGAGTGTCGGCAACCCACTCAGCGGAGGATGGAAAATAACCAATTCGGTGTGCGCTGACGAAAAGTGCACTACACTTAGGGTTTGTAAGGACCCCCATACGCTAATAAAAGCAGTCTCGATCATACGCGGAGATTGGTATTGGAGCTACCGCGGATATTCGAAAATCGCGAATAATCCGAAACGAAGGTATTTGATCAGCAACCTGATTGTTGAAATGTATGTCGGCACGAAAAGAATCGAAAATCTATGTATTATACGGCGCAGATGAGGCTATATCACTGTCTTATCTTGTCGACATAGCCAGTTAAAGTTCCAACAATCAGGCTGCAGAAGTCGTAACCTTCCGGCCGAAGTATCACAGGCGCCATGCGACGTTTTAAAATTTTTGCCGCCTTTTTATTTTTTTACAGAGAAATTGTTGATTGAATCTGTTTGAAAATTTGAACTGAAAACTGATTGTTAAATAAGACTCTATTAAAGTTATTTAACGCTACGCGCGAATCGGCGTAAGGCGACATGCGCCATGGAACTCATTCAAATTTCTGTGCATTTTTCTCTACCATCCTCGGCATTCCAGTATAAAGAGTGAAATTTTTCGAACAACAACGTGACATCTATGTCGAATCCGTCGACAGCGCTGTCCAGGAGTTATCCCGGCCCGGATATTTCGGCTTACGACGCCGCTATGCAAACATTGATAAGTACCTAGCCATCTTCCAGGCTCATGTATGCACATTTGGTGGATCAATCTCTCACTTTACAAACGTGGATCCTCTGAGATAGAGAGAATAAAAGCTCACTTCCTCCTCAATCCCTTATTCGTGCTTTTCGTGTTTCTTTTTTAGAAAAAAAAATTCTCAAAGAGCTTATGAGCTTTCAGATTTATTTAAACTGAAAGTTTGACTTTATCAAGCTGACTAATGCACTTGAAGGACTGTGGAGCTCATGAAAGTTATAGAAGAGGTGCAACTTGAGTCAGTTCTTTCCTAATATATCTGAAATCCTATTACAAAAATCCTTGAAAGTAGTTTCGAATAAAGATATCGATGGCTAAAGTTCGAGACCACGTATCTCCGTTTGTGACGTTGTAGACTTCCTTTCATACTTTATTTTTTCCTTAGAAAACTATCCAACATAATTTTATGAAAACTTCCTTGGTTTTTCTTCCCTGTTAGCAGAATATTCTGTGTGAATTTGAAGTCATTAAGTTGGCTTGCTCCTCTTCGCAAAATTAAACCAGGAGCGGAGATTTTGAAACACCGCAATGGAAATACGAGATATCGCACTTCAGTCATCGATATGTCCTTTTTATTATCCGTGCAGCCGGATGCAAAATATGCATAACTGATCTCTAAAGTACGTGTATATTCGGGGAAATGTGGCAACTCCCAAATGTTCATACGGCGTTCTTCCTTAGCATCGAATAAGTACAGTCATGGAGTAATCAATGTTAGATGGTCAATTTTCATTGTTTTTCAAGTGAATGAACAGCCCGGCGCTCTGATTCTCGAAATGGAATAAGCGGCGAGGTAGCTCTCCATTTTAGTTATCAAGGTTTTTACTTGTAAAACCTGCATGTAAATCAGACGGTAAATATTTGGGAATATCTCTATGCTCCTTTGAAGAAGTGTTGTTTACTCAGGAAGAGGGCAATGTTAGGGTTTCCAGTGGCGTGGCGTGAAAGATCGACTATCGATATATCGCCATTTGAAGCTATAGTAAAGAATCGATTACTAAGGTGTTCGCTGCGAACGCCCTGATAATCGATCTTTTTCCATAGGTTTAAATGGCATAACAATCGATATATCGCAATTCACGCCACGCCACTGAGTTTTATCATGTTTGCTTTCATGTTTCAATTTTTCTATTTCGTGTCGATTGTCACTTCGTTTATCTAAACCTCCCAGGGACTCCGACGGTTGAGTGGGAGTCGTCAATCCCTCATAACAATAAACGGCCGCTGTTCATTCTCCAGTCTTTACCGGGGCATTCTTCTCCACTCGGAGACATCCTCAATAAATAGCTGAGAGTTCCTGATACAACCGGTTTAGCCATCGTCCAGGAAAATTAATCAAAATTACTATTAGGAAATTATCATTTTCACACATTTATCCATTTGGATGAGCTTTTTTTAACAGAAAAATTTATGATACCAACAGTCGGGGGAAAATTGAAGTTTTGATTATTTTAAATGCAGCTAATCTCAAAAAAGTAGTTCTTATATATGTGTCGCAAGTATAACTCAATTTTTTAGTGTCAAAAACACAAATTTAAATTTTTTAAAACTTTTAAATTTTGAACTTGTTTACAATTTTCATAATCAGGGAACTTTTTTTAAAAGTCTTATCACTCTCTCAGTTTTATGATGTGTATTTATCAAAAAAAAGAGAGCCTCAGTATTGCACACTTTTACTTTTATTTATTAGGAGACTAAATGACTTACACCCTATCGCTTTCATGTGTGGTAGGAGATAAATAACGATAACACTCTCTACACTGCCATGCTAAGGGGAAACGCCGCGCCGTATGGGCCTTCAGGCATTGCAAAATTTCCTTTGATAAGATAAAAATTCACCAGAAAAATTGTGAATATTTTCTACCAAATTTTCGGAAAATTTCATTCATTACTTGATCTGAAGAGTCCAACAAATTTTAATGAATTAAATTAATTTAATTTAATTTTAAGTAAAAAATTAATATTTTTTCAGTAAACTTGGCAACATTTGAATGTTCATACGACGTTTTTCCTCAGCTTTGCAGTTAAGGTAGGCACCTTGCCAATGTGCATGAGGACCATGCATTAGGCGCTCTGTCCAATCCTACTAATTGCACCTTTCAATGCGTCGAGCTAATATCAACTGGAAGGTGCATACGTGCGTAAAGATACGAGGAAAAAAGACAACAAAAAAACTGTTGAGTAAATATTTGTCCGTCAGTCAAATGAGTGCGAAATGAAATTTCTCCGCGCAAACTCCTCTTAATCTACCCTTCGTTCCGGTTCTTTTTCTCTTTTCAATTCTGCCGTGCTAAGGAAGAACGCCGTATAAACATTCCAGAGTTGCCAAATTTCCCTCGAAAAAATATGCATTTTTGACAACATTCCTGCATATTTTCCCTCGAAATTTTCAGATATTTTGTAGATTAAATTGCGTACAAAATTGTCTGAAAATTATTCTGGAAAATAATATCCGCAATTTTCCCAGTATATTCGCTTTTTATCGGTGGAAACTCGGCAACGTCTGAAGGCTCCTACGGCGTTCTTCCTCAGCACGGCAGAATTAATGTAGGACTTGGAGAGAGACAAGGCGATTTTATCGGGGGAGCTAACCTGTCGCTATTATGGCGCGAGTTCCATGAAATATCATGCCAATTGCCAGCACCATATCGATAAACGAACGCCTTTAGACCCGAGTTCTCATGTCGAAAGGAGTAAGACATAGATGACGAAACCGAAAATCACGTAACTCGATGGGTCAGTTGCGCTGGTCTCAAAATCGTGTTTTCATGCTTGATTCTTGTACGTCAGCTAGAAGTAATAAGATCAGTTATACGTTAAATATCAACGGATATATCGCGCTTTGAAAAATCCGGTTTATTCCAAAACATTTCCTAGAAAAATTTAATGTTAAAATTTTTACTTCGAATTTCCTTAAGGTTTTCCCCGTTTTGGAAATACGTCTCTAAAAAATCTTGACAAGTGCCCGTTTGCAGAAACATTTTACAAACATTTTTTCAAGCGTCATCGCGCCAAAAACACGTGAACTCAATCCATTTGACAACATAGAGGAGTTTGTCGTTGGTACCCACGTTCACAGATGAGACATTCTTGACGACTGCCCGTGGCCATAACCAGACTCGATCTCACGACAGAAGCGAAAGGCGCTTTTAATGAATGAAAAGTCGGTGGGTGGGTATCGGAGTCGTCTGTCCTGATCTCGAGGAACAAAAATAAAACTGGAAAAAGCTGATGAGCGAGACGCAAGGTCAGAAAAAATTCTGACAGGGAACAGGTCCTGGACATTTCTCCTCGTGTCGTAACGTCTCTATCGTGAATAATCTTGGCAGTCGATGGCAACGCATGACGGGCGCTTGGCTCTGACTTGCGCGGTTACCGTGATGATGAGGAAAAACGACATATGAGCCGTTAGGCGTTGTCTTTTCCTTGATGAAACATGGATTTTTAGGGAAACTTACGAATGACTCCCTTTCAATTTTTCAGAGAATTTTTGCACGGTTCAATCTTTAATATTATCCAAAAGTGTCACGGAAAAATAAAACTTCTCCCTGAAATAAAATCATATATTTTTCTAGTAAAATTGGCAACGTCCGCATATTAATATGACGTGTTTCTTCTGCGGTACAGGGTATTTCTATTTTTATGTCGGAAAAATCATGGCAGTTTTTAAGGTGTTCACATTGTATTTTTCAGTGAATTTTTGCGCAGTTAAATCTAAATCAATTTTATCTAAAAATGTCCAGGAAAAATATACTTTCGCTCTAAAATAAAAAAATATATTATTCGAGTAAACTTGGCAACGTTGGAATATTAATATGACGTTTTCCCTCGACAGTACAGGGTATTTATGTTCTCATCTCGGAAAAATCACGGCAGATATTAAAGTGTTCATATTGATTTATACGCACAATAAATAGGCAGAGGGAAACTTGCAACGTCGCAAACTGAGGTATGCATTTTTTAAAGGTCACCTTCGGTGATGAGAGACTGTGTAACTGCGCACGCGCTACGGTGAAATTTCAGGGGTACTCGTCATCATCTGCTATCAAGTCGAAGCGACACTGCTGAAGGCGCTCTGAGCAACTATTCCACCACAGAAGTATTGCACAGTATCAAACGTGATTGAAGGCGCATCAACGTATTCAAATTGGCTGGTATCGTTTACGACTGTTGGAGCTCTGTTGATCCTACGATGTGCGGTTCTTGTTCGGTAGATTTTTGTGAAAGGTACCGAGTGGCATTTTTTGAGGAGGAACTTAAATTTCAACTCAAATTTTCAAAATTGGAAAATCGTAGATGATTGAAGCGGCTTATAATGGTATTTTATCGACTTTCAAAGCGAAATTAAAATATCTGTTCTTCTTCCGTTCAGTTTCAAAATCGATGTATTCTCTCACAATCAGCTAATTCAGACCTCGATACCTGCGCGCTCTTCAACTTTATTTATGTTGAAACTTTGTTAGTTTCTTTATTCATGTACTTATTTTTTTTTTTTATTCTTTTTTATTTTTTCATTTGATCATTATGAGGAACATAACCAAAGTTCATAAACTTCATATCATAGACGCAAAAGCGCAAAGGCAAGATAATAATCACACTGATTGTCAGTCATGCAGTTTGCCTCGGCGCCATTTCAAATCTTCGAGCCCGTTAACTTAGAAAACTATAAATTTCGGATTCGCTTTTGTTCGTTCGGATGTCCCTACTCATACTTAGTTTTCCATTCTCCAATGGAAGCATACAAATATACTTGAATAAAGCATTAAAATAATATTTCTTAGCTGATGTCGGAAAAATCACGGCAGATTTTAAAGTGTCCATGTTGTTTTACCTACATGAAATATACTTTGAAAAACTTGCAACGTCGCAAATTGAGGAATGTATGCTTTTCATCTCATCGTCGTTGATAATCAAATGTGAAACAGCGCTTGCGCTAGAGTGATATTTCAAGGGTAGTTGTTATCATCTGCCATCAAATCGAAGCGACATTGCTGACGGCGCTCTGAGCACCTATTCAACCACAGAAGTATTGCACAGTATCAAACGTAATTGAAGGCGCACCAACTTATGTAAATTGACTGGTGTCGTTTACTGCTGAGTCCCACTGATTCTACGATTATGCGGCTCATGATTTTTGTAAAACTATGGGTACTTTTTGATGGGAAACTTGAAGTTCGACGCNAATATCAACTGGAAGGTGCATACGTGCGTAAAGATACGAGGAAAAAAGACAACAAAAAAACTGTTGAGTAAATATTTGTCCGTCAGTCAAATGAGTGCGAAATGAAATTTCTCCGCGCAAACTCCTCTTAATCTACCCTTCGTTCCGGTTCTTTTTCTCTTTTCAATTCTGCCGTGCTAAGGAAGAACGCCGTATAAACATTCCAGAGTTGCCAAATTTCCCTCGAAAAAATATGCATTTTTGACAACATTCCTGCATATTTTCCCTCGAAATTTTCAGATATTTTGTAGATTAAATTGCGTACAAAATTGTCTGAAAATTATTCTGGAAAATAATATCCGCAATTTTCCCAGTATATTCGCTTTTTATCGGTGGAAACTCGGCAACGTCTGAAGGCTCCTACGGCGTTCTTCCTCAGCACGGCAGAATTAATGTAGGACTTGGAGAGAGACAAGGCGATTTTATCGGGGGAGCTAACCTGTCGCTATTATGGCGCGAGTTCCATGAAATATCATGCCAATTGCCAGCACCATATCGATAAACGAACGCCTTTAGACCCGAGTTCTCATGTCGAAAGGAGTAAGACATAGATGACGAAACCGAAAATCACGTAACTCGATGGGTCAGTTGCGCTGGTCTCAAAATCGTGTTTTCATGCTTGATTCTTGTACGTCAGCTAGAAGTAATAAGATCAGTTATACGTTAAATATCAACGGATATATCGCGCTTTGAAAAATCCGGTTTATTCCAAAACATTTCCTAGAAAAATTTAATGTTAAAATTTTTACTTCGAATTTCCTTAAGGTTTTCCCCGTTTTGGAAATACGTCTCTAAAAAATCTTGACAAGTGCCCGTTTGCAGAAACATTTTACAAACATTTTTTCAAGCGTCATCGCGCCAAAAACACGTGAACTCAATCCATTTGACAACATAGAGGAGTTTGTCGTTGGTACCCACGTTCACAGATGAGACATTCTTGACGACTGCCCGTGGCCATAACCAGACTCGATCTCACGACAGAAGCGAAAGGCGCTTTTAATGAATGAAAAGTCGGTGGGTGGGTATCGGAGTCGTCTGTCCTGATCACGAGGAACTAAAATAAAACTGGAAAAAGCTGATGAGCGAGACGCAAGGTCAGAAAAAATTCTGACAGGGAACAGGTCCTGGACATTTCTCCTCGTGTCGTAACGTCTCTATCGTGAATAATCTTGGCAGTCGATGGCAACGCATGACATGACGGGCGCTTGGGTCTGGCATACGCGGTTACCGTGTTGATAAGGAAAAACGACGTATGGGCCTTTAGACGTTGCCTTTCCCTTGATGAAATATGAGTTTTCAGGGAAAGTTGTGAATAACCTCCTTTCAATTTTTCCGTGAATTTTTGCGAAGTTCCATCGTAAATTTTATCTAAAAGTGTCACGGAAAAATATAACTTCTCTCTAAAATTAAATAATAAATTATTCGAGTAAACTTGGCAACGTCCGCATATTAATATGGCGTTGTTCCTCTGCGGTACAGGGTATTTCTATTTTTATGTCGGAAAAATCGCGGGAGATTTTAAAGTGTTCATATTTTATTTTTCAGTGAATTTTTGCGCATTTCAATCTTAAATTGTATCTAAAAACAAGAGGGAAAAATAAAACGTATCGTAAAAATAAAATAATATATTATTCGAGTAGACTTGGCAACCTTCGTATATTAATATGACGTTTTTCCTCGGTGGCACAGGGTATTTCTATTTTTATCACGGAAAAGTCACGGCAGATTTGAAAGTTTTCATATTGTATTTTTCAGTGAAGTTTTGCGCAGTTCAATCTTATTTTATCTAAAAGTGTCAAGGAAAAATATACCTTCTCTCTAAAATAAAATAATTTATTATCTGAGTAAACTTGGCAACGTTCCAATATTAATACGGCGTTTTCCCTCGGCGGTACAGAGTATTTCTGTTCTCATCTCGGAAAAATCACGGCAGATATTATAGTGTTCATATTGGTTTATACCCACAATAAATAGGCAGTAGGAAACTTGCAACGTCGCAAATTGAGGTACACGTGTTTTTAACTACACTTTCGGTGATGAGAAAATGTGTAAATACCCACGCGCTAGAGTGTAATTTCAGGGGTAGTCGTAATCATCAACCATCAAATCGAAGCGACACTGCTGAAGGCGCATCAACGTATTCAAATTGGCTGGTATCGTTTACGACTGTTAGAGCTCTGTTGATCCTACGATGTGCGGTTCCTTGTTCGATTGATTTTTGTGAAATTTGGTGCCAATTGGCATTTTTTGAGGAGGAACTTGAATTTCAACTCAAATTTTCAAAATTGGAAAATCCAAGATGATTGAAGCGGCTCATAATGGTATTTTATCGACTTTGAAATCGAGATATCTGTTCTTCTTCCGTTCAATTTCAAAATCGATGTACTCTCACAATCAGCCAATTCACACCTCGATACCTGCGCGCTCTTCAACTTTATTTATGTTGAAACTCTGTTGGTTTCTTTATTCATGTACTTATTTTTTTATTTATTCTTTTTTATTTTTTCATTTGATCATTATGAGGAACATAAACAAAGTTCATAAACTTCATATCATAGACGCAAAAGCGCAAAGGCGAGCTAATAATCACACTGATTGTCAGTCAGTTTGCCTCGGCGCAATTTCAAATCCTCGAGCCCGTTAACTTAGAAAAATATAAATTTCGGCTTCGTTTTTGTTCGTTCGGATTTCCCTACGCATACTTAGTTTTCCATTCTCCAACGAAAGCATACAAATATACTTGAATAAAACATTAAAATAATATTTCTTATCTGATGTCGGAAAAATCACGGCAGATTTTAAAGTGTCCATGTTGTTTTACCTACATGAAATATACTTTGGAAAACTTGCAACGTCGCTAATTGAGGAATGTATGCTTTTCATCTCATCGTCGTTGATAATCAAATGTGAAATAGCGCTTGCGCTAGAGTGATATATCAAGGGTAGTTGTTATCATCTGCCATCAAATCGAAGCGACACTGCTGACGGCGCTCTGAGCAACTATTCAACCACAGAGGTATTGCACAGTATCAAACGTAATTGAAGGCGCACCAACTTATGTAAATTGACTGGTGTCGTTCACTGCTGAGTCCCACTGATTCTACGATTATGCGGCTCATGATTTTTGTAAAACTATGGGTACTTTTTGGGAAACTTGAAGTTCGACGCAAATTGTCATAATTCAGAAATCCTGGAGGGAATATTATGGCCTAAAATTTTATCTTGGCTCCTGTTCGTTCAATTTTTGAGATAGGCTAGACGGCATCCTTATGTAACGATAGTTGAAATATCTGATCATTTGCGTCATGTTTTGTCTACAAATATTGCTTCGGAGTAGATTAGGTTTTAAGCCCCGGTAGACGATTTTGATGTTAACTAGTTTTTTCATTGAAGTCTCTATTGATGATACAATATGGCGTGTAATTTAAAAAACAACACAACACCTCCAATTTTTATGTTTTGAACCAGTGTTATCAAGCACCGATGCAGAAAACGCAATCCGTGTTTCAACTGCGTTACTGGAACGATTTCCTATGGTCCGTCACACGTTAAAACGAAACGGTACTGGCAGTACCGTACGCCGTATTAACATCCGAGAGTTGCCAGATTTTTTTAGATAACATGTTTATTTTTAAGGAAAGTTATGAATATTTTTCCTTGAAATTTTCAGGAGCTATTGGTGGAATCAGAGACAAGAGACCCTCCACTGGCCTTCTAGTGACAGGAAACTAAAAGCTTTCACAATGGACCAGATACTAGTGGAGGGTCTCTTGTCTCTGGGTGGAATTCAGAACAGAATTAACCTTAAAAATTGGAAGGAAAATATCCATAAGGTTTCCAGGAAATTTGTGTTTTATCAAAGGAAGTTTGGCAACGCCCGAAGGTTCATACGGCGATTTTCCTTGGCAAGGCAGGGTAATGCTTCTGTGAGAATATGAATAAAAATCTAACGCGTTTTTTTTCTTCTTCTTCGCGGAACTTAAACAGCGTGGACGATGGACCACCTGTTGCATACCTATCCCAGCACGACACGAACGGAGCTCCCTGGGGACCTGCAGGACCCTGCAAATACGGAGGGATGGTGACGTAGCAGCCCACTCGAGGGTCGTGACTAATGACAGCGCCTCGGTGGTAACCATAGGCACCAGGCTGTTCTGCCGTGCTAAGGAAAAACGCCGTATGAACCTTCAGGCGTTGCCAAATTTCCTTTGGTAAATCACGAATTTCCGGGATAATTTGTAAATATTTTTCTTCCAATTTTTCAGATAATTTTGTTGATAATTACATCTAAAGCTCCTGAAAATTTCAAGGGAAAATATTCACAGCATTCCTCAAAAATAAACATTTTATCGGAGGAAATTTGGCAACTCTCGGATGTTCATACGGCGTTCTTCCTTAGCACGGCAGTGTTGTGATCGTGACCTGACTTCTCATCGAGACACACCGGTGCGTGGCTCGATCTTGCAATGCTGTTCTCCCGGTAGCACGTCGCGAGTGAACCTGGTGTAATTATCCATGTAAACAGCTCGTCTGAACTCTGTCAAAGCGTCATTAATCATGAGCCGGCTAGCCGACCACTTTGCTCATCTTTGATTCCAGAAGGAATTCGTCTGATGCGGGAGGCCTCGACAGCCGCTCAAGTCAAAAATTGCGGTTGCAGCGGCGTGTCCAGAGGCTCTTCTTCGTGATACTTGACAAACTATAAATTAAAAAAAAAAATTGAGGCGTTGGGTGCAAAAAGGATATTTCTTTGTTGCGGTATTTTATAATCTTCAGCTCTAAATGTTCAAAAAATTTTGTAAGCCCTTTTTTAAGCCCTTCTTCACACTGGTAAAAAAACCTCTTGGACCATAATGCCGCATTGACTTAAGAGTGCAGTTTCTTGTCGCCGGATTTAAGAGTCTTGAACTCTTGTTTCAAGCGGATTTTGCGTTGATTCAAGCGGATTTTGCATTGATTAAAGCGGATTTTGCATTGAAACAAGAGTCCAGACTCTTAAATTTGGCGACAAGAAACTGCACTCTTGAACCAAGAGGTTTTTTTTACCAGTGGCAGCTTCTAGGTGTTTAAACCTTCCTTTACGGAGAGTTTAGCTGAATTTCATCGTTTGCTTTCTAGCTTACTTGGAAAAGTCTCAATTTCTGCGGTTTACTTATCATTGTTTTGCACTGCTGTGCTGAGGAAAAACGCCGTATGAACCTTCAGGCGTTACCAAACTTCCTTTGATAAAACACGAATTTCCTAGTGAACTTATACATATTTTCCTTCCAATTTTCAGATAATTTTATTCGTTATTTTACCTGAAGTCCCTGGAAATGTCAAGAAAAAATATTTATATCTTTCCTAAAAAATAAACATTTTATTGGAGGAAATTTGGCAATTTTAGAATGTTCATACGACGTTCTTCCTTAGCACGGCTTTGTGGGCGATTTAATTTGAAATAGATTTGGCATCGATGTTGTGGGTGGAGCCACTTCAATTGAAAGATGGAGTTTGGACAATTGAATAATTTACAGAGCCTCTCAAGAGATAAAATACTGGTCGCGTTCTTGGAAAGGTTTCAAGATTGAATTTTTGTGCACCCTTGGTTTCTTCAAAGATTCACTTTTCTTATTATGTTAAAATTGTGAATTTTTCGAGGGATAACATTTTCTTTTAAAACAGCAACTTACGTTACTCAGTTTCTCAAATTCGTTGAAATTTGAAAATCAATGAATCGCTTGAAAATGAGTATTTATAAAAACAATAAAAAAATCTTAGAATTTGAAACTCCACCGCAATTTTGCTCATAAAAATTCAACAGAAAAATGTAGCCAACATTTTCAAATTCGCGCATAAGCAAAAAAAATCGTTTATTGGCCTACTTACTTCAATTAAGCATGCCTTTCATTGAAAAAAATAAATAAATCAAAAGATTCAAGCTATACAGGATTACTATCAGCTCCACGCTGGTATTTTCACAGTCGTTCTTCAAACAAAAAACTCAACTCTATTGCAATATGATGCAAAGTTCTACTAGGAATCTAATAGGTTAGTGAAAATTATTCTGAGTGTCGTTCAGATGCATAACTCAGTAAAATGTTGTAAATAACTTTTTTACTCATATTCATGTTAAAAATTGATGAACTTTGTCATATAGGACCGCATCTACGTTTCTTCGTCCAGGAGACACCAACTTAAGTTGAAAATCTTCCACTTCTCCTGAAACCATACTTTTGTGATTGCAAAATTTTCCGACGAAGTGACGGAGAAATACGATTTCAGAACCACACCACTCAAATTTTGAAACTGGAGGAATGCAAAATCGAGGTGGGCCCACGGCCATTTTCGAGAGTGCACGAGATGTCACAATTATTCCAAGCACGGAGGCGTTATCAACGATAGCGGGGCGTTAAACCGTGTGTTCCCCGGTTTATCTGAGTGGGGGAACAATTTCAAGTGCCCAGGAACACAACCACGCACTCACGGAAATCACACACACGAAAAAAGCGACCCGGCTTGTTGAACAATAATTCGCAACAATTATCTGCTCAATATAGTCGAGAGAAGATTAATACGTCTGAAGTGCTTGGTCCGAGGGCTTCAAGTTGGCTCTTCGTCTTATCCTGCCGTGCTAAAGAAAGACGACGTATGAATATATGAATGTAGGCATTGTCCAAACAAAGTATTTATTTTGTTTAAAAAGTGTATGTTTTCCCCTTAAAGATATAAATGGTACTTTAAGTTGCGAATAAAAGTCTCCGAAAACTTTAAAGAAATAAATCAGAAGTCTTCCAAAAAGTGCATGCCTTTTAGTGAAATATGGCAGAGTGTGCATGTTCAGCTCGGCAGTATTGCACTGTGGTTTTTAATATCGCGTCTCCTCAATCGAGTACCACACCGCGAACGGATGAAAAGAACTTTAAAACAACGCAAGCCGAATGATCATCTGTTAGCTCTTAACATTGCCCATCCGCTGCACGCAAATATCACGAGAGACAATAATTCTGCTGATCCAATTGACCTATAAATTTTCAAACAATTGACCTCTCCTCTAATTGCGGTAACTTTTTAGCGCCGTGGTCGCACAGTCGTTCTTTATACAGCTTTCATAAAAGGCCCCATAACAATGGCCAAAGTGTGAAACCACGTGTCTTCATTGCGGTGTTTCAAAATTTCCTCCCCTATTTTATTTATTCGAGGAACAAGCCAACTCTACAGCTCGGAATTCCTGCAGAATATTTTGCTAACAGAGAGGAAAAATCCAGGAAGTTTTCAATAATTTGTATCTATTCGTTTCTTAAAGAAAAAACAGAGAATGACACGAAGGCTGCAACGTCGCAAACGGAAATACGTGGTTTTGTACTTTGCCCATCGATATGGTTTACGTTTTGATAAAAGAAAATTGGAAGATTTCTTGAAAGTAGTATCATAAAATGGATAATTTTTACGTGGCGTAAGTAAAATTCATCCGATTGACTTAAAGTGTAAGGGTGTATACAATGATTTGCCATTGCAAAAAATATAAAGCACAAATTATGAATTCTACGATTTTGACAGAATTTAAGGTGGCTAAGAGCCTCCTTAATATTTTTTGCAATGGCAATCATTGTGATCTCTTGCAGGGATCTTTTCCCAAAGTCAGACTTCATAAGTTTCATAAGAATAATTTTTATGATGCCTTCAAGCCTCCCTCACACACAACAAAAATGTAGCAAAGCGGTTGAGCGTGTTTGCATCATATACTCATTATCGTCCCTTTATTGTTTATAATTGCAAAACTTTTATATTCTGCAAAGTTGATTCTCACATACATTCTAGGAGGTATCTAGCCATAGAAATATCCATCAGATACTTCTTAGGAGTTTGCATATTGGATTTTTTTTTCCAGTTCGTGTTAAAAATATACTGTTCTCCAAAAAATAAAAAAATAATAATAAATAACAGAGGTGATTTTAAAACGTCGCAATCTAGATACGTTTTTTGTGACTTTCACTATCGATAAACTGATTTCACATGCTCACAGAAGTGGGATAATTTCTGGGTCGAAAACAATTTAATTATGTTTAAGCCAGATTCACCCATTAATAAATTTTCCGAAGAAGTAGTAAAACAAGAATAACTCCACTGGTCTCAACGTAGTTTACGACTCGATAAAATGAGAGCTAATTACGGTGGAAATCAAGGTAGGTGTAAAATGACATTTATTATCCGAAATAAGAAAATGAGGCCTTATCAGGAGCGTAAAAAAGGATCAAATAGGGAAACAAGGGTGGCATGAGTCTTTTACGTCCAAGCCAAGGGTTCCGGCCACCGATGCCAAACTTCATACAGGAAAACTGTCACACAAACGATCACTAGGTACTCCATGGGAAGCACTTAGCTAAGGGAATAAACTCGCCTAGGGTATAAGGAGTATGCTATTAAAAAATGTTGCAGTGATTTCTGGTCCATCCTCATGAATTATATTTTTTTACGTAAAAATTCTGATTTTAATGTTATTTCATTGATTTTTTCCGATGTTGAGAGGCAAAAAAAAAAATTAATTCGGCTGAATGATGTATTTCTTAATTTTCTTTTTGTCGATTCCGTTCTGCCTAGTGGAAAAATAGCTTATTTAAATTACAGACGAAAACCAGGTGACTATTTTTTCTTTCTTTATTTATTTATTTCTTGTCATTGCTTTACACAAAAATAAGCCAAGTGCAAATTATTTGACTACATTTTGCAATAAAGCATTACTATTTTTGTCTCTTTTAAGAAAAAATATATGAATTTCCCTCTGAGTTTAAGTTATGGATGAGCCAGAGGCAATGGTTCCTTATTGCAAAATGATGTCCAATTGATTTTTATTGCCTTTTATTGAAAATGCTGCTAACTAACAAACGAACGAGCTCCTTAGATTATACAACACTTTGTATTCTTACATATTAGTTTTAAAACATCCACTATCTTTTACCGTACACATATTGCCAGTATTATGCTACCGTTTTGGTTTCCGAATCAACCCTAGAGCCCGTTTCAGATATTTCGCTTTAAATACGACGCATGGAATTTCGTGCACCTCGCACACAGAGAAAAAGGTCTATAAAGTCTCATTGCCTGAGCGTAGTGCAGTAGACTTATCACCATTCTTTCGCGACCACGAATAGCTCTGCCAATCAAACGACACTTTCGGAAGCTATAGCTTAAGGGTAAATGAAGTTAATAAAAAGTATGTCATTAATGCCAAAACTAACCGCAAATATTCATTAGAGCATTATTATATCTCTGCCAGAAATTGACGATTATATCAGAAAATGAAACTGAAATCAAGCTTTATAGCTTCAGATTTGAGATAGACTGTCGTCTCAGTTTTTCCTCATCATTCGGTTGAATGGCTCGTCAAAAATGAGGAAAAAATAAAAAGAAATGAATGTGTATATTGCAAGGCAGGAATCAGGTAGGACGATTTAGTGTAACACTGTACATGAATTTCCAAAAAAAAAATCGATGGACAAAAATAATATAAAAAATATTTTTTTTGTTTGTTTTACTTTATTGCGACTATGGCAAGATAATCATAGAATTCTTTCGATCACCAATAAAAGCAAAATAGACCAGCAGAACATAGTTTAAGGTACGGATTCCCATCCAACCGTCTCTTACCGCGCACCCTTTTATGAAACTCAGCTGATTCAACAGAGGTATAAAATGATTAGCTTATAGATTTTCTGGACCGTAATCTAGTGGAGTCAATCTTAGTTATATAGTTGAAAATAGATCTAGAATTTATCGATTCTTGACCAAAAGACCTAGAGCCTTCGGCTACTTTTAATAATTTCTATCCTGGAAGCTTTCTGATTGGCTATTTCTCTTAATTTTAAGGTTATTTTTCACGTAAAAAAGTGGCAATGCTCCGGGCTGAAATATCGTTCGATAAAATATTCATACCTCGTTAATTGTGCCCAGCTGAACCACATGTTTAGAATTTAGCCTCAAGTTTCGGTCAAAAAGCAATGAGCTGCAGAACAACAACAACGTGTTGCAAATCCTTAAGTGTAATTTTCTTTTCTGACGGTACACCGTTTCGCTAAGCAGTACCTACAAATTTTAACCTTTTTTTTTTTTTTTTTTTTTTTTGCTGTACATAATTACATGAATGAATTTTTGTTGAATGTGAACATAGATGCATATTTTTTATGTTTTAATTTTTGACGGATCCCTTTAGGATAAAAACCATTTTTTATAGATTTTCTCCATTCCATACTTTTTATATGTGCTCGGTATGGTAACATCTAAACAAACAGGGCTTCAACTCTATATAGTGAAAAGAACGTGAAGAATTAAAATAAGAGAATCATACGATAGTTTGTTTTCTACAGAGAAATTGACAATATTTAAAAAAAATTGAAACAAATAATACGAGTAATTGCGTTATTCTAGTTGTAACTCATCTATCACTTATAATTAGACCGAGTTAATTAGGAAGGAACCAACTAAATTCATCTAAATATAGAAATACATTTTGACCCCTTCTCACTTACTAGTTTCCCTTTTTTGACTTTTAGATTATGGTAGGAAAAATGTACAACTAATGGAACTCGAAACATTCTTAACTCAATTTTTTCGAAAATTAGGGGTTGTTCCTCTCTGATTAACCCGATCCAATCATGATAAATTAAAGCGAGGAGACGATCAAAAGGCACACACCGCACACCGGGAAAAAAATGACAACAGCAAACAACTGATTAGCTGATTTGACAATTCCATTTTCAAAAAATATGTCCGACATGTCTCGAATGCCCTGGGCGATGGATATATCCTTGATATTTGCCGTCCTTTTATCGTATATCAAGTAATTAAGTTGTTATTTATATGCCTAAATATCTTTAACAATACTTATCTTATGTTATATACTTATCTTATGTANAAAAAAAAAAAAAAAAAAAAAAAAAAAAAAAAAAAAAAAAAAAAAAAAAAAAAAAAAAAAAAAAAAAAAAAAAAAAATGTCTCGAATGTACAAACAATAAGGGTAGTTAAATTAGCCTTTTTTCATTGTAAAATCTACATTGAAACATGTCTGTCACTTTTTTCAACCACAAAATTGTTCGTTCAGCAATTTCACTTTTTCCGTGGCATTTTGGCAACGGCGGGGCACACACGCATGCATAATCGGGGCATAAAATCACTCACCCCTCGCGGCGGGGTCCGGCAAGAATTTTTATCAATCTGATAGTGCAATGCGAAAGGGGTTAATGGAACAACCTCCCGATCACGCAACGCGGAGTCATTCTCATTATTCCCGGCAGTGATATTCAAATTTCCCAAGCCCCGGCTCTATTATTCAGTTCATTTAAATTTTTGACAATTTTTCTCTTCTTCCCTCCGGTTTTCCTTGTTCCATTCCTTGTAGGTGCTCGACCCTATCGCATCACGACACCTTGATAAATTGGGACCTGGCTCCTGCTCGTGCGAAGGGATGGATTAGAAACCAACCACGCGCTGTAACCGAGTTGAAAACGACTCGTGTTTATATTGTGGTCGGGTTCATATTATTGAAAATTGGCTCATATTATTGAATATTGGTTCATATTATTGAAAATAGTTCACATTATTGAAGATTGATTCATACTCATGACCGCTCATGACAAGAGGGGTTTTGGTCCCTGCTCGGAGGGCAAAACTTCTATCGAAGGTATCGCACTTTGGTTTTCACTGAAAATCACAGTTGTCGCTAGAGGTAATCGAATGTTTTGGTAAAAGAGCACATTGGGGCTTAAAAAATGTCTCTGTAATATCTCTGACTAACATACACATACACAATATCGTCATTCTCTGGCCCAAGTATCACAAGCACCATGCGACGTTTCAAAATTTCCGCCGGCATTTAATTTTTTTACAGAGCAATTGTTGGTTGGATCTGTTTGAAAGTTCCACTGAAATTTATCGGCAGCACAAAGAAAATTCAGTGACATTTTTGGACAGCTTCGTTGAACAATTTATTGGTAAAAAAATAAAATGGCGGTGGAAATTTTTAAACGTCGCGTGTCGCTAGTGATACTTTGGCCAGAAGCTGACGATGTTTTAAAATGTTTAAATGGCTGTTATTTTTCAAACGGGGAAAAACTTAAAACATCTTAAATATGACTGTAAAGTGTTTAAAGAGCTAAGTTATCATGACTTTTATGCGTTTTTAAAACTTTTAAAGTCACTTTTAAATCTTTATAAGTCATCAAAAGATATTTCAAGTTTTAGAGTCAGTTTTCCATAATTTTAAAACATCTTATGCTATCATCCGTGAAATGTTCATCAGAATAATCATTGAAAGTGTTTCTCATGGATTAAAATTGTTTTAAGAAATGGATTTTTAGAACGAGGTTTAAAAGTTTTTCAATTTTATCTCTAGGGCCAAAAATGCAATTTTTTCTACGTTTAAAAGAGGTTATTCGGAACTGGAAATGCCCATATTGTTTTTTAATGTTGCTTAAAAATAGATTTCCTTTTTTTTTAAAATTGTCTATTAAAGCTTAAAATGATACGTTCTTTTTGAAACAAATTTGTTTCCTTATATGATATTATGTATTACAGCTGCATTTGACTTTTAATTTTACGCGCTTGTTGTTTTCCATTGCGCCTTTATTTTGAAAAGTATACTTCAAATCATCTTGTGTGAAACAATACTTATCTTTTGACAGCATGGTTTGTCGTCCGAATATATTGGTTGCTCCGTAGAAAATTTCGCCGGACAGTCTCACCAATAGTGAAGGCTTTACAAGGTTTTAAATGTTTTATTAGATCTAAAACCACCAAAGAGTCTTGGATCGAAGGTGCTTAAGGACCGTATTATCTTTCCTTTTTAATTACTATTAGCAGCAACTTGAATGGTGTTCACCCGGAATCAACATGTTGACACGCCGTCAACCCTTACAACAGATTAGAGTAATTAAGTGATTAACTTAATCACGGCTGAAATTAATAAACCTCTATCCCCGAAAGATTTTCGCTTCCCAGCAGGGTGTTGGGTAATTTGAAAAGGATACTTAGTAAGACTTTGTCGCTCATAACTTTGTCATTAGGCGTCTCATTTTGTGCTGTAATCTATCCTTCATCTCTTAAGAAAGACATTTAGCGCACGGTAAATGAATTGAATTTTAACTCACTGTTAACACGCAAATTGACATCATGCAGCTGATTTAAAACAACGGTTGTGCTATATTAATAAGGCCCGTTTTGATATGCACTTCAACGGGCCTTCATAAGCGCCTTTGAATCTTATAATATCCATAATTGTTTGAGTATACCTACAAAATAATACTCTCTC
The DNA here is from genome assembly GCF_001854935.1 of Bemisia tabaci. Taxonomy (NCBI): domain Eukaryota; kingdom Metazoa; phylum Arthropoda; class Insecta; order Hemiptera; family Aleyrodidae; genus Bemisia; species Bemisia tabaci. The sequence continues at coordinate 402,857 of NW_017547290.1, forward strand.
ATCGATTTAAAGTATGGTTATGTTTACGTCCTCCTCTTCTTAGTGGATTTGAGATGCAACATCCTCTACGCATTTTTAGATGATTAAGTATATAAGTTTTGAGGATAATTGCGAAAAAAAATTGTTTCACGTACAATTTTTCTGACAAAATTTAAACGGAATGATACAAATTTAAAATAATCTCTGAACGATTTATGTTCTTTTCAACAAAACTGAGCCAGGCTGTATTAATGCTGACTTTTTTTGGGAATTTTTGAACATTCTCGCTAAGATAACTTTAAAAGTACTCAATAGTGCATGAAATTACGTAACAGGCCTCATGTAACGATTTGCATACAGTGCAGTCAGCCGTTAGCAAGGAATAAACTATAGTCATGTGCCTTTCATTTCTCCTCAAAATATTTCAAATAGAAAATAATGAGTGTGACGAGGAATTTCGAAATAAACTTCACCATGCCATTTGAAATCATAAGGGTAAGAAGTAACGCATGCATATAACGCCAGAAAGACGAAGCGTTTTGGCCGGATTTGGGCAACGGAGTAATGTGTTGTGTTAAGGGTTGCCTTGATGGTCCTTTCAATCCCAATGTGAACATATGGAGCCATGAAGGAGAAGCAAGAAACGACTACGGCTCTTTCTTTATTTCTTCTTTGTCCCTCTAATCGTCGGCCCTCTGACGTAAGAGCGTATCTCAATTTCCACTTAAGCCTTGTTTTACATATAAATCCATGCTTCCTGGGGCTCATGCGGAAATCGAGATACGCCCTTACGCCAGAGGAGTGACGTAATGTGCGGGCTGATTATTGCAATTTATAGACAAAGCTATAGACAAAGAAGGCGAAGAGAAAATAGAGGGGTCCTTTTTGTGAGAGCGATGGTTGCAATGGACAAAATGAAGTATAATTCCAATAAAGTGTTGGTCCATCATTAAATTTGCACCGTAGTCTGCAACCACCACCCTTTTCAACGAACAGAATCGCTCCATTTTCCTTTCGTCATATTTGTCTATCTCTTTGTAAATCAATTTTAATAATCATCCCACGGAGAGGTGCCTCATATAACTGCGAGCTGCTTGTCGATATTGATAGACAAAGCAATAGACATAGATGACACAGGGCGTATGGAGCGATCTTATTGGTTGAAATGGGTGATTCTTATAGACTGAGGGAGAAAATTATGGACTTCCTATTGAGTCTCTCATGGGTTGCCGTCAGTTAGACGTATTTCTATCAAACGGAACTATGTGCATTAAGACATGGGCCCTGAGACCCATAATAATACATGCATAAAAGGGCTCACGTCATAATGCACATAGTTCCGTTTGACAGACATATGCCCAGTTATAGTCTATTACCTACCGCTTTTGTCCATCAAAACCACCCGCTTCAACAAGGTCAATAGGACTCCTCCATATCCTTTTGTCATCTTTGTCTATAGTTTTGTCTATCAATTTCAACAATCAGCCTGCTGTTATCGTTCGGCAGAAAACTAAATGACTAAAAGACGATCGTGAACTCACCGGCCGGTTTGGGGATATTCCTCTTGACTTGCATCCACTTGTAAGTCGTGATGGCCGTCGTCGTAGGTGGGTTCCCGGCCCCAACGGTCTCCTGGGAACACGGTGGGTGGTGGTGGAGATGGGAATAATCCCCCATCATCTGGGAGTGCTGGAGGGCGGCCTGCTGGTGGGGCAGCCCCGCCACCCCATCCTCAGCCACCCCCGTCTCCCGAGCACCCGCCTCCTCCTTGATATTCTGGAACGGCTGCCCGTGGAAGTGCTGGTGGGCGTAAGCTTGACTAGCATCTAACGTCGGAATCAACCCCTGGAAACTCGAGTGGTGATGGTGATGGTGGTGGTGATGATAGTCGGACGAGGATAGACTATCATCATAGTGATGACTCCTGGATAGATGGTTCTCCGACGACCCCTCGGTCAGGAACCCATCCTGGTAATGATGGTCATCGTCGGTTTTGAAAGAGCCACCAATCGGATGGGGTAGGTATTTATACTGCCCTGGCTGACCATAGCCACTGGTCCCGTAGTCCAGGTTCGTGTAGCTTAAACCGTTGGATGACGTGATCACACTGTCAGGAACCCGACTGATTTGGTCCTGGTTGTAGTACTGGCTGGAGGTGTCCGGGCTGTTGACTTCGTATTTGCGGTTGTTCGTTTCTGGTTCCGGGACGTAGGGGAGGTTCAGGTCGGTCTCTCTTTGGTTGAAGTATTGCTGGGAGTACTGGTGGACCCCGCGATGCTGGGGGGTCTCGTAGTACTTCTGGTCGCCGTAGGAGGCGGGTTGCTGGTCGAAATGGTGGACGAAGTTGAGGGAGCCGTCGTAGTTCATGCCGTAGTTCGTCATGTCCTGGTTCAGGCTCGACGTCGAATACAGTCCGCTGTTGTACATCCCAATGTTCATCGTCATCATCTTCCACAGCCGATCGGGTATTCACTTCGTCGCAAGAAGAATATAAAGTTTCACGTCAATGTGTGCCGTTGGAAAGAACGTCGGGTCGTGAGAAGAACCCAAGGATGATTCAATGTTAGCTTCTTGCGAACGACTTAATGTTATACTCAGAGCCTCGGTAACTCCTGATCAAACGGTCAGTGGTTTCTCTGTGACAAAAATTGATTTTTTTGTTGGTATCTGACCGCTTCTGGTTCAAAATATTTGCACAACGCCAATTTTACACCAAACAAACACGTACAGTTTGGTGGACACTGTCTTAGACTGCCAGATAAAAAGTGGAAAAACTCCTATAATCCAGCTGAAAAATGAAAGGCGTGGGGTGTGTCTTTCAAATTTTTAGCGTTGGCTTTTCGGCCTGCGCTCACTTTTCCAACCCAGGTGGAAATCTTTTTCCTCCTATTTGAGCTCTTACACAGCACCAGCAATTTGTAAAATGACATTTCGTTCAAAAGTCGGGAGATGAATGCGATAAGGTGTTCTTTTTTCTCGCACAAAGAACTTCGGGATAAGCTTGCAGTTGTTCACTTTTTTATATTTTAGGCCTCAATACGTCGGAAATTTCCTCGTATGTTTGTTGTGATGCACTGCCCCGATACGTCAGCTTATATTTTCTGATTCACTGAAAATAGATTTTAAAAGTTGTAACTATTATCGTAGCAGCTGTTAAATTTTCGACACCAAAAGATTTCCAAAGATTTCGAAGCACTTCGTTATATTATGAAAATTAAGAACTGCTGACTTTGCCCAAACAACTTCAAAATCATCCCTACGTACACAAGAATAGACACGCTTTTTTATTTTTATTTAGACGCGCGGACAGCTGTATAATAGGTTAAAAGGGAAGATCTCTCGCGATTGGTAACTGAATCCGCTCAAACCAAAAAACACGGCAGTATAAAGTAAAACGGGGCGGCATTTTTCAAAATATCAAAAAACACTGGAAAACACTTCATAACGTTGTAGGAAACACTTTTTTCTACTTAAAATCGTTTTTTGCACACCCATATGCGTTTTCACGCAATAGCACTTTGTGCCACGTTCACATACTTCGATCGTTCATTTACTCCGCCTTAAAACGTCGGTAAATATTTTCTACCAACAGTAACGTAATGCACTGCCCGTAACGTCCACACTAACGTAACGTAACTGCCAAAAAAAATTAATTTTGTTTACACGTTTTTTTAACGAAAATCAAGTCGCGGTGTCGAAAAAAAGCACACTGGAAATTCGGGAAATGAAGGAAACCCGGGGGTCGGAACCGGAAAAACCGGGGGTCAGAACCGGAAAAACCGAGGTCGGAACCGGAAAAATCGCGGGCAAAATTCGAACGTTTCGGACGGCGAAAGAAACCGGGCGGGAAAAAAGCGTTAATCCAACGGAGCTGCGCGTCGCGATGGCAGACGTTGTTTGGCTGACGGGCGCGCGAGCTCGAGCTCCCGCCGAGGGGAGGGACTCCCGGCCGGTGGGAGGTTTCGGCCAATCAGAGGCCATGTAGCGTATCTATTCACATGTCATAAGGCCGTGCTCTCCCGCATGATGGATCATTTTTCCATGTGTTTTTATTTTGCCATGCATGATAATATTATTATTTTTACTTTTTATTGAATTATATTTGTCGGCGGCCCGCGCGGATAATGCTCGCAATTATTATCGGCGGCGCGCCGGTCGGGGTGATTCAAAGGCCTCCGCCCGTCGGATCGGGATTTTCGACAAAAGCTCCGCCGCCGCCGCTTTTCGGCCTTTCGGATCAGGAATGTATCCTTTATCCGATTTATCGGCTCTGATTTTCGCCCTTTCAACAGATGTCTCGTCGCGTTTGAGTTCGTGTCGGCGGGGATCTTTACAAATCATCACTTTTGATCTCTTTTACTCCGTGGTTGGTCGAATTTTGAATTGCTGCCCGGATTTTTTTTTGCCGAATAGGAAAAAATCATTGGGCTCGGATAGAGGATAAGGACGCCTCACAAAAGTGCAAACCTCAAAAGTGAGAGATACATACTGCCGTGCCAAGGAAAAACGCCGTATGAGCCTTTAGACGCTGATTTCCTAAGATTTCCCTCACTAAAAATCGAATTCACTGGTAAAATTTTGACTATTTTTTTTCCCAAATGCTCAGGCAATTTTATACGCAATTTAATCTGAAATACTTGAAAATTTCAAGGAGAAATATGCATTAATGTCGTCAAAAATACATATTTAATCAAGGGAAATATGGCAACTCTCAAATACTCATACGGCGTTCTTCCTTAGCAAGGCAGCATAGCCCAAAAGCGCAAAGAAAGTGTGTCAAGACTCACTCCAAAAGTGTAAACACGTCAGTGAATGAAAACCTATATATAACGAAACTTACACATGCTTTTTGACAACGCTTTACTACAATTTTGCGCTTTTGGACATTTTCAGCGCTTTTGGAGTGTTTCCGAGGATGAATCTGCCGTCCTTAGCAAAAACGTCGTAATTCCAGTATAGATTTGTTCAGCTTTTTACCGACGAAATGTTTCATTACCGAAAAACCAACATCTAAATTAATTCCAATCCTTCCTTCAGTAAATTAATTCTTAATTCTATGATGAGTGCGGCATACCATTTACAAATACATCAAATTCATAAAATGGAACATCATAGTGATCAGGTTTTCTCGCAATAGAATAGTATGTGTGCAAGAAAAATGCAAAATCTTTATAATAGTTACGGCGTTTTTCCTGTGGACGGCAGAAAAGGAGCGGGATGATGGAAAAAATCTTGATCTATACCTCGCATGGTAATTGTCAAATGACTCGATGGATAGGTAGTCAAATAATCTTACTTGAATTGAAATGCTGGTGATGTTCGTAGTTTCAGATGCAATAATTCTCTGTTTCCACCGGAAAGTATTCACGATAAAAATGTTCATCATAAGATATACTTAAAAATTGCTAGCCCTTGGACCAACACTTATCTCGAAATGCAGCATGTCATAAAATACACAGTTTTCAAATTTTGAACACTTTCAATTTATGATAAGTATTCGGAAAATAGAATACAGACATAAAGATTATACATTTCACGGATTCTTACTTTCAACATATTTAAAATTCGACAGTTCTTTGTAAAATGCCTGAAAAAAATTTCTTGCACAGTCAGAAGTCGACTACCTGTCTAAGCATTTCATAAAATGTCTGCCTACGATATACATAAGTGATAGACTCAAGAAAAATTGATAATGGACATTTATACCCATTTGGGTAGAGAAACAATGAATTATACAATAATGAGATGCAACAAATTAAGAAAGAAGTGACTATACCATAGTTTAGAAGCGTTATTATTCTGCCATCCGAAGCAAAGTTCAGAAATTGAACCTTCGCAAGCATTTCAAAGATAGAGCACAGTAAATTCACCGGTATCACTGTTACTTTAAAAATTGTGCTATCGAAAAATTTGTAACGTTCAAGGCTGATGAAAATTATAATTTGAAATTTTGACCCGATGAGCTTGAAAGTATTAGAGAGTGTTTCTAGCATTGAAAACATAAAATACATATGTTTGACCCAAAATTTTCATAATTCTAAATGTAGGTCTACCTGATTTTAAACCCTCGAAGACTTCAGATAATGTCTCAGGATAATAAAATAATCAATAATTTACTTCTTCTTACGTTATGATGAGTAAAAAATGCATTTATGACCGTAGGCATCAAGAGTGGCGGTAGCCACCCCCGGTCGAGGAAAATGACGTCCTACTAAAGTCCCGATAACAAACGGGTGGCCGACACTCTTAGTCACAGGCAACTCCCTTAATCTGAAAATTGATTCGATTTAGAATGGAATTCAGAGCAAACGGCGGCACGGATTCCAACGATCTTGGTGTCTATGGACGCAGCTAAGTTAGCCGGATGGCGTTTAAGGGTTTCATTAAGATCCAT
>NW_017547290.1:418249-444018 GCF_001854935.1 Bemisia tabaci
GTATACAACAAGTGATAATGCCATGTATTCGCCATATCAAAGCCCAATACACATTTATACACCGGCTACGTAAATCTGCTAAGTTACAAAACATGAATCGACAGTTGTCGGATTGTACATCAATGACAAAATGTGTCTAGGCCCTCATTCTTGACTACAACTACTGCCCCCAGAGCCGCTCTCCGACGCCAATGCGTTGGAGCTTCCTGCTTGTTTTACATCCAGACTGTAAAATCAGCATACTTATTTGTTCGGTGTAAATAGAATGCATATGATCCGATGACGTCTGATTGTCTACCGCGCCTTTCTCGAGTGGGTAGGAAAGTGCGTCAGGACTCAGGAAGGAGGGGCAAGCCCAGCTTGCGGCTTGCAGCGCATCCGCGGAAAATAGGGCGATAGACCCGCTCGAGTGAGTAAACACCGCCGAGTGTTTGAGTTGTGAATTAAGAGCGTAAATCTAGCATTAAACTACGAGACAACAGAACTGGTATGATATAATAATTACATCCGCGATACGCGAATCGGGGGTGGCTCCCCTAATGAAGAGATTTCGGTTGGCCTCGGCTTTATGTTACATAACCGAGGTGAAACCACCCTCTCAGGAACCCGTTGCCGGTTTTCAGGTGAGAGGTCGTAGGGAGGAAGAGTCCGTGTGACGTCATCATGATGATGGCCTTAGGCAACTCTGGTTTCGTGAGTGAGTGAGGGAGTCAATATTTGCGCCGGAGACTGGGTTTGCTGCCGCCTCCATTCCGCATTTGGATTGCATCTAGCCAAGGAATTGAGATTTTGGGGCTACGAGGCACGGTGGATCGAGTCATGGGGCAGGCCGGACATGGCACATCACGCGACTTGGTTTGCTCATTTACGTAGTGTTTGCGCTCATAAAACAAATCAGGATACATGATTCTTATGTATTTTTCGTCGCAGATTTCATTTTTGATGACTATTTTCCTGATTATTGGGTTTAGATATGTATTTTGGCACAATTTCAGATAAATAAAGAGATATTGTTTAACAACAGATAAGTTTAAACTTTCTACACTCATTTCAATCGAAGTTTTAAGTGTTCAATGGACTTTTCTCTCCGGTAAAATGTTTAAATATCGTATATAAAACGTATATTACTCATCTCTTTTACCATTCCCCCTCCTCTCCCCCAAAAAAATGAATTAATAGAAATCCGAAAAGGTTGAGAGGAAAACAGAGGATCTCCTTTCCTCTTCATTCTTGGGGCACCTTTTTAGCTTTCTAACAAAAGAAAATGACAAGAGAGAAAAATATGAGAGAAAAATACAAATCACATACACATCAATCAACACAAATCATGTATTATCCGAGCCTTCCTAATTAAGGGCCCCGTGAGTCACCATTGTACACTACCTTTATTTATACTTAGGTATCTAATGGAGCTTCTTCGGCTTGATGATTGCTGCTGAAGCTCAAATTACCTCAATTTTCTCTATTAACTTCTAATTTTCCGAAGAAATTAAACATAAAAAAAAAAAAAAAAATCCGATGTCAAAAAACGCGAGTTTTTGGGAAATAGTTAGAAGATAGAAAAGAATTTAGGCCATTTTTGACTTTAGCATCAAGTAGTAGATGAAAAATGCTCCATTAGACACCAACTTGATATAATTTTCCCGTCTTTTCAGACGCAAAACAAACGGATCAGTATCATATGCGTCGATTAGGACATTTGAGAGGAAAACCCCGTTATCTGAAACAACATGGACATTTTTTTAACCACGCAAGGCATGTTTTCTCATGTATTTTTGTCTCCTGGATTCGAAAATGACCTTGGTTTCTCTTTACCATGCACCAGTTTTCCGGAAAATCACATTTAAGTCCATTTTAAGTGGAAAATCTCAATTTTCCGGAAAATCGGTGGGTGTTGGAGAAAAACCAAGGTCATTTTCGGACTCAGCACTAAAAATTACATACAGATCACCTATCAAATACCTGGTGTTTATTCGCCACAGACCTGTGAAATTCGAATTCTCTCGAGCCACCATTTTATGATCTTCACTTTTTCAAAATCATTTAAGCTTTATTCCCAAAATGGCACTTTGGGGCAGCCAATTTTTCTTGATACTGAATCTTCAGGGATCAGTTAACACTGCTATACAAAGGTTTCCCTGAAATACGCTGAAATAGCTAGTTAAAAGTCTAGCTATATTATTATTTTTACGGTATTAAGGAGGGTACTTTTAAGCAAGAATACCGCTTATAAAAATAGCGATATTTTAACTTGTTATTAGTGAATTATATTCTACGTAAGGAGGAGGACAAGCTACTTTAGTCAGAAATTGTCATAAATCTATCGGAGGGAAATACCAACAGGCGAACGGTTTGTCCCGAGTGAGGCAACATTTTTCGAGTGCCGCCTGAGCCACTTTAGGAGGCTGTGTGCGTTAAATTGGGGTTAAAAAATTGAAAACCAATACCTGTATCATAAAATATAACTCTTTGGGAAGACATTTACATCAATAAAATAACTATTTGTGAGAATCGCCCATGTCCGACTTTTTGCAGGTTTCGATCCACCGTGCGAGGGTATGCACTGGTCATGCGGTTGGTTGCGGTATCGATGACTGGTTTAGTAACTACGTCATTAGATGTATATCGAACTCTTGGTTCAAACCGAAGTAAACTAACATAATCTCATGTACGAATTTTTCATGAGTTAATTGTGTTAACTGGACGTATTTCTATCGAACGGACTTAAGCGCCATACGGTGAACGGTGAGGAAGGTAGATGGGGGCTTGGATTGGCGGCGGAATCGGGCGTCCGGCTTATTCCGTCCTATGCTCACAATACTTTTCCATGACGCTTAGGCGCTTAGGACAGAACGCGCTATCCGGGATTCTAAATTCCTCAAGAGGAACTCAAATTGGCTCTAGTTCCGTTTGATAGGAATACGTCCAATTTATCAAAATTTAGTCATTGACCGGTCTTAAATCAAATAAAAACTCACCAATCATGAGAGCTTTCGACTGTATGAACTCTCGGACGCATTTGACCACCATGGCGCAAAGGGCGCAAATCAGGAACAAGGTTCTGTGTTTGTTTACATTTGAACCAACGGTTCGATATTACATCAAACGACGTAGCCACTAAATCAGTCTATTCCAGGAACGAGTACGAGTGCATGAAACTTCTCATCTATTAGATCAGTGCAACAGATTTCGCATTCCACGACGCTATATACATTGCTAGGAGTACACCATAGAGCGTGACTGAAATTAAATCAAAGCGCCTTCCGATCTTTACATCATGCAACGCGGACTGTCATCGAGTATGTATAGTTGTATCCAGGCGTTATATATATGATTGAGGAAGGGAGAGAGCCCTCAATTTTTTGCAAATCGACGACGAAACTGCAGGAACGTATGAATCTCGTTTGAGGTGTTTCAAAATTTCCTCTCTGATTTATTTATCAAAGTCTAACATACTAGCGTCATTATTTGCAATTTTCACGGAATTTTCTTCGCACGGAGAGGCAAAATCCGAAAAATTTTCAAAAAATGTCGTTGAGGATGTCTCCATCTAAATAATAAAGGATGACAATAAGTCTGAAAGTCACAAACTGAGATAACCGAGTTTTCCCGTCGATGTTGAAGTTTCTGAGTCGACGAAGAAATGGCGATCATGTCTTTAAAGAACTACGGAGAAACGCGATTGTGTTACCAGTTCGTCCTAAGTTGACTACGAAGCTTCTGCAGAAAGTTCTTTAATACTAGAATAAGAAAGCGTTGATTTTCCCATCCTTAGAAACAGATATGCGAGTATGATAATTGACCACGGAGTCTTCTTTCGACCAGGGCCGGATTTAGGGGGTGGCCACATGGGTCGCGGCCCATGGCGGCAAATGTTACAATTTTTTCAAATGTAGGTACTCGTATTAAAAAAAATTCGGATTCAGAATAATAAATTACAAACGAGAAAGGCGACAAAATCTCTCATTTCCTGAGAGTTAAATTATAGTAATTTCTAATTTGTTCGTATTTCAGTGATACAAGAGACAGAGCCTTTCATGAGTCTAGCTGAGCGATAAACCAAACATGCAATTTGGCTTGGAGCGGCGCGGCGCGGCGGCGCAGAGAGCAATGATGACGAGGAGATGGAAAGGAGAAGCCCTCGGCGCGCCGGTCAGCATGAAACTTTTATTAGCGCCTACAATACTTCACGAATACTTCGCGCATTGCATTACACGCAGTGCGGTCAGCAGCGGTTGGCGTGAAACTTATAGTGCCTACAAGACTGCATGAATACTTCACGCATTGCGTCAAAATCAGTGTAGTCGGCATGAAACGCATAGCGCCTACAAGACTGTAGGGATACTTCACGCATTGCGCCAAACACAATGCGGTTGGCGCGGTGGCGGAAATAAATTTTATTAAACCACATTCATGTTTATTCTTTCACAATTTTTCGTTTATTTCTTATGAATGAAAGGCCTTGTCCACGCAGAGATAGGTTTACGGAATTTAACTTTCGCGCAAAGTTCCGTTAACTGTTGCTAGTGTTGACAGGGCTTTCACAAAAAATGTGCCCAAGTTAAGGCGTCTTATGCACCCCTCTTCCTTCGGCAGGTTCACTTTATGGTTAGTATCGATGTTTCAAAACGAATGAGAAGGGGGCGGCAAAATACAGGCGGCCCATGGGCGGCAAATATAGGTAAATCCAGCCCTATTTTCGGCATATAATTAATGGACAGTAAATTCACGGGGAAACAAAGAATCGAGTCTTTAGAAGAAGTCGGACAGGTTTGTGCGGGAAAAATTGCAAATTTTGATTTGAAATTTGATTTGATTTTGAAATTTTGCAAATTCGTCACATTTCAAAGTTCAAGGGGTGACTCTAGAAGAAATTTTCACAAGGAAACTAATGAAACCAATCAGAACCTCGCAGTTTTGTATAGACAGAGTTATAAGCGTTCAAAGTTTCCAAATTTTGTCCAACGTCCCCCATTGACTCGTTCCACTGTAGGACAGTGCAAACGGGAGGGTGCATCACTCTTCAAACCTTAGGGCCCAATTAAGAACTATAGTGTAGTTTCGGTGGTTAGATTTATAAATAAAGTGATGGCGTTCACTAAGAAAAAGCCGTTTCATTTCAAATCCCTTCATAATAAAGAACGCCTGACAGAATGAGAAAATTGTATTGAATTCAGTTTCAAATAAATTCGCTTTTAAGAATTGAATACATATCTTTCCTGCTGATTTTCAAAAACAAGCCCGCTCGTGCATTTGGAAATTGTTTAACCTTACTCATCGGGTAGAAAAATACTTTTTGAAACTTGAAATGGACTATTTCCACGGTTGGCAACAGAAAGATCGTCCTGTCAACTTAGTTCAGTAGTCGCTTGTTGATCAGTTATAATTGTGGGACGTGTTGTGATGGAAATGGAAGAGAGGGGACTAAATAGGAAGAGTTGTAAAACACGTCTAAGAGAGAATCATCATTAAAGGCTTTTGCACGACTCAGTCAATCCAGAGTCATTCACTAGAACTTCTCTAATCAACAACGTTGTCAAACTCAAAGAATATTCAATGAGAGTCGGCTGAATTTATCTATTATATTCAAAAAAAATTGTTGGCTAAATTTTTCCTAAGTGAGAAGAGGGTGCGGATAGGAATCAGTATAGAGTGAAAGTTGCGCCCTTTAGGAGATTAGCCTTTGCGCAGTAATTGATGAATTAAACTGAATTTCAGAAAAATTAGAAGAGGAAAAATGGGGGAAAAACCCTTACAGCAAGGTATATTTTTACCACGAAATTGATGAGTTCATTCAACATGTTTTTTAATCATATTTCATTATTTCCCCTTTTCTTACATTTTAAATTTTTTTCCGTAGAAAATAGAAATCCAAAAAACACAGTGACGCATGGAAATATATGTATAGAAGCACAGTCAAAAACATTTACCTTATTTCGCTCATTCATGTCTTTTTTGTTGGACTTGATATTTTTACGCAGTTTTATAATCTTCTGCTCATGAAAAAAACAATACTTCCATAAAAATTTTAGAAAAAGAGAAAAAAATCATGTATCCTCAGATAGTTGGTGAATTTTTGTGTGCATTATTTTGTGCTTCTCAAACAAGTCATGTTCATAGCTAACTTAACATGGAAAATCAAGAAAAAATAAGGAAAAAAAACCTCTCTTGACTCAGATATGTATAATGTGACTTAAATTTCACACAAAAATATTAGCAATTTTTTGTGATGACGGACAAGCAACTCAGAACCTTTACCGACGACATTTACACTAACTTGAGTCAATTCATTAGTTCGTTTCCTTTTCACAACCGGCAACCATGCAATTCCTGTTTTCCATGTTCTATACTCCGACAAACGCCTTGCGTCGCGTCTCCACAGTCCTCACGTCCTCATCACGCATTGGTGCACTAACAACCAAAATATTTTGGGGCGGATAATAATTAGTGTCACTTCGCTTAAAGCGTTCGGCAGTCAACACTCACCGTGTATCGATGTCTCGCGGTCCAGTTCTCTTCGTGGGACGTGGGAATTCTTCACCTTTGTCTCCTACCGGGTGTCGCACGCCGCCCGACAGGCAACGACACTGAGTGACAGCTCTCAGGACTCCTTGGGCAGGAATCGCGCATCTTTTCACGGTTCGAATGAGGAGTTAAGTTGCTCTGGTTTTCAAACCTCGTTTCATCACTTGGCGTTTGACTATTTTAAGCGCCTTTGTCTTTGGTTCGAACAATCGGACATCTCTTCGGCCATTTCCTGTATCGAGATTAGTGGGAAATACCTGAATAATTATATCGACGGAAATCATTATATGCTTTGATTTCCATCTTAGTTTTTTTAGCGTGGAAGATGTCAAGTCGGGGGATGGGTCGTTGATAGTCACCGTTTGCGACATTTGTTCGTGCTACTGTAAAAAAATAAAAGAAGGAGGAGAAAAATAAATATTTTAAACTCTGTCTCAGAATCATAGTGATATTTGAGCAATTCAGTTCACTTTCAGATGCTCTATAGGCCAGCGCTCTGACCTCTTAAGGAGCCAAGGGCCAAGGGGTAAGGGCGTCGAAATATTGAGTTATGGTGACTGGCAAAATATAAGGCATCTTGTCAAATGTGGTCAAGCTTTCATTCTTTGCTGTGACTTTGTATCTTGAAAAATTTCGTGTTTTAGTATAGAGCTCATACTAAGTACGTAGATCAAATTGTTTCACTTAGAGTTTGGGTATATACTAGCTCTGCTCGGACTAGTTTCTAGTCCTGCACGAGTAAAAGCCTGGTGCCTCTTTTGGCAGGGCCATCTAACCGGGTGTATATGTAATGCCATTGGCACTACGGGCAGCTTATTATCAGTTTATGAAGCATAAGCACTAAAGTGATCATTTCGCGCTTAAACATTTGTAGATGACATCAAAAAATCAAGGATGTATTCTGTAATTTTTGTGTGATTTTCTTTCGAGTGTTTATCATACTAGACTTTCAATTTTTGCTCATGCTTCCTCTGCTCAAAAACTTAGCAGCTATGGAGAGAGATCGAAAAAGTCTTGATCTCCTTCTCTCTAACGTAATATTTTCCGGCAATCAGTCATTTCTGAAATATTCTGGACATTCTCTCTTACAGTTGGATTGTAATTTGCAAAAAGGCACCAAGAGCATTCCGATGTCGCTAAGATCGGGCACCTATTTTACCTTACAAATGTGGACTGATTATCTAAACAAGTCTTTTATCTTTACTCCCAATAAACTATAAATTCAAGACGAAAATTACCTTTGTAAATTTACATTTTTGCCTGATTTCAGTAGAGCAAAGAATGTAAGTTGCGCAATCCTAGCAAAATTGGAATGTTCTTGGTTCTTCTTTCAAAATGCAATCCAAATAACACAAACGTTGCAAACACAACATGAAAACACAGAAAGGAGAAGACGCGATTGGATGACGGCGCAAAGATACAACTATTCGTGCTTGATGGACGTCCGTGTTGCATCTGTAAAATTGAAGGCGCGGTGGCACCAGGCGTGAATTCCAAATGCTCCACTCTATGCTGCCAATCAGATGTCGCTAGGAGTCAGGAGAAACGTCTAAAAACGAGGCCCGAATACATTTCTCTTCAAAATGCAATCCAGTAGGTGCCCCCTCTTTTCCATGAAGAATTACATCTTACAAACATTCTCTCGCCATTAAAAATTAATCTCCACGCAAATGACTTTTTTTCGATTAATTCCAAAAAATATACAACCAACCCTTACGAGGGTGTCAATTACAATTGTTTTAATGTTAATAACTTGTAGTACTTAACCTAATGATCAAGTCTATTTTTGTAATAAAAGCATTCCACATTCACGCCCGTTTTCATTCGTCAACGCAAATGACTTAAATTTTACCTTTTAAGACTCTTTGCTCGGCGGGTTATAAGCGCGAACGTTCAGTTACAGCCGCCAGCGGAGTTGAGAAGTCAATATCGAGGCAACACATCTGATTGGGGTTTAATTCGGATCTCGGACACCAACTGTGACAAACTGTCCCTTTGAAATGGATATCGATCCGAGATTCAAGGGTATTTAGCGCTCGGCCTCCTAGCAGGTGCCCGCGGGGATGTGGGGAGCGCAGCGCGTATGATAGCCACCACTTCCGAGAGATGATCCTCCTGATAGGAAATAGATGACAGGGTGAAGGACTCAAGAATTCCGTACATCCCAAGTGAGGGCCCGAACAACGGGACATCAGCCTTGTTCTTGCCACGCAGAGCTGTCTCCTGTAAAGGGATGATCCGTCCTCTGAGCGGGAGCGTCCTTGGTTGTCGAATTTCGCGCATTGCTTTGTAAAATTCAAATATCAAACAAAATATCTCCTTTAACAGATTGAGGTTTTATACCATACTGCCGTGCTAAGGAAGAACGCCGTATGAGCCATCAGGTGTGGAAAAATTTCCTTCGAAATATTATGAACTTTTAGGAAAATTTTTGAATATTTCTCTTTGAATTTTTCAGAGGATTCCGTTCGTTATTTGATCTAAAAACTCTGAAAATTGCATGGAAAAATGTTCATAACTTTCTCCAAAAACAAATGCTTTCTGAGAGGAAATTTGGCAACTTTCAAATATCATACGACGTTTTTACTTGGCACGGCAGCAAGGTTTTGCGAGTCTCACTCGATAAAATTGCAAAAGAAAGCTGAAAGCTATCCTGCAAATTATGTTTTAAAATATTTTACGACAAATTTTTAAACTATTTCAGAAGGTAAATTTCCGCAGGCCTATTTTTGTGCAGCAAATTGTGAGCAAACATGTTCAATCATCATTAGGCAGAGGAAATTGAAGCTGAACTGATTTAAAAACGAATTTAATTTAAGACCACGAATTCTGAAGGAGTGATTTGATGGATTTCATTACGAAGTAGTATTTCAGGAATGATCAGACGGCAAGACTGGTTGGTCTTCATCTAATCCGGATAGAGTATTTTATTTGAGTTGCGTAGAAGAGTGTAAGTCCAGGGTTCCCACCCCGAATATATTTAGACTTTTACTTTTGAACTTTAGATACATTTAATCAGGATTTACAATCTAATTCACAAATAATACCACAGGAAAAAACGGCTACTAAATAGCTTGGATCAAGGGAAAAATTTGACAGCGCGGCGGTTGTTTGTCTTGACTGGAGGGCATTTTGTGCTGGAGTGACACGGCGGGGGCGAAAACGGAGGCTGGAATTTGTGGCGTCAATCTCGGGTGTCGAATCCGCCAAGATGATGTCACAATATCTGAATTGCTGTCATTGATGCACCACAAATCCGCACCTCCCCTGTCTCGATTACGTTATTCGACTAGAAATGTACATCCCTCACCTGAATGATACTGCCATACAGAGGAAAAACGCCGTATGAACCTTTGGACGTTGCCACATTTCCTCTCACAAAAAGTAAATTTACTAGGAGATTATGAATATTTTTCTTGAAATTTTTTACAGGAGTTTTTCGAGAGTTAATTTAAAATATCTGCAAATTACAAGGAAAAATATGCAATTGGCTCATTCGGAGAGGAACATCAAATAAGAATAGTGTGTACAAGAAATGTACATTCCTCACCTGAATCATACTGCCCAGCCAACGAAAACCCCGTGTGAACCGTCAGACGTTGACACATTTCCTCCAATAACAAATTAAATTTGCTAGGAGATTGAGAATATTTTCCTTAACATTTTTCACGCAATTAATGTAAAATATCTGCAAATTACATATGAGGACAAATATGCATATATTTTTTCTAAAGTAAATATTTTATCGGTGGAGATTTGGTAAAGTCTGAAGGTTCATTCGGCGTTTTTCCTCAACACGGCAACATACATTTTATAACCCTAGTTGTGGAAAAAAGAAGATTCGCTTCTTGAGTTGTGGCAAAAGTCTCTCGAAAATGCATCCTGAAACGTATTACCTAAGGATTGATTTTAAGGCAGGGTTACCCGTTGGCTATATCAATCGATAGATATTGAAAGGTATCTATAGATTTCGATCAATACTTGGTCGAAGTTGGGAATAATTTTGGTCATTTCCTGTTCATTGGGACGTCAGTGTGAACTGGATATTTCGCTTTTATTTCTCATGAAATGTCATTAAACATCAAAATTAAGGAGGAATATGCACTAGAAACTGCAATCGAAGTTTGACGTGATTTACTCAAATCCACCATAATGAGTATCCTACTTGCTTAGGATTCATATTTTTTCCAATTTATTGAGTTTTAATGAGCCTATTTTTATAGAGCAGGAATGAAAAAATCTTCCAGTTCACGAAGAAGTTACAATTCTCAAGAAAGGACTCACATAACCCCAATCTCTCAGTTATAATTGGACGTATTTATGCTAAAAAGAACCTTTTGTCATAAATACATCCGATTGTGTGTCCGAAACATGTCAATACATGTCATGGGGATTGATGTAAATATAGCTAGCGGCCGCGTGTTGCACGTTCAAAAATTGGAGGCGTTTTCGCTTTACACAGACTGGGTTGACTGTAGCGCCTTGATGCAACTATTCGTGTTCCATGGATGTGCGTGTTGCGTGTTCAAAATTGAAGGCACTTTCGCTTTCCTTACTTCTCCAGTGAAATGCACAGCATTATTCAGTTGCAGCACTCTAAAAACAGAGTACTCATATATTACCGGTCATTTGGAGAGTATTACCGGTTATAGTGACACGAGGCCACAGTATCACACGGAGGAAAGAACTTCGTGCGTGGGACCCGAAGTTTAGGTCATATGGATCTCTGAAGTTTTCGGATTGAGCATCATCTGAACACTTTAGGTCCAGCTGCTGAGGTTTGGATCACACATCTGAAACTTCAGTTCTTACATCTGAAGTACTTCGGTTTTCACATCCGAAAAACTTCGGTACTCACATCCGAAAAACTTCGGTTCTCACATCTGAAGTACTTCAGATGTAAGAACTGAAGTTTCAGATGTATGATCCGAACCTCGACAGCTAGACCTAAAGTGTTCAGATGCTAAATCCGAAAACTTCAGAGATCCATATGACCTAAACTTCGGGTCCCACGCACGAGTTAAATTTCTCTGTGTAAGGCCAATAATTGAATCGGTCATTCTTTAAAAAACTTAAGTGCCAAAAGGAAAACATCAGAGACATGTAATAATCAACACGTTTTAAATCGTAGATTATAAAGTTATGTGATTAAATCATCATAGCTTTAATATTTCAGGCCTCGGAACTTTAGAGCGGGTAGATTATACCGTTCTTTGCTGTTTTTATCGTAGTACGATTTCTGGTCCTTTTTAAAATCACCCATTCAAATCGGTGATTGTCTCGACCTGAGTTGGTTGTGGCGCCTTCATGAAATTATTCGTGTTCCACTGGGGTGCGCGTTGCTTGCTCAAAATTGAAGGCACTTTCGCTATTCTCACCTCTTCAGAGTCTGCAGACGGGTGGTTTCACGGAAGAGCCAGAGATAGTTGTCCCTTATTGCAAAATGGAATCCAAGTAATTTCTGAAGAAAAGTTGATGGATTTTTTCGCCGAGAATGGAGATGTTGCATGTGTGAGGAATTTGCGATTTGACTACTGATTCTTATGTAAAAGTTCGCGAGAAACATGCTGGTGCCACTGGTTTTCTCTGAAATCAATTCCCAAGCTCAAAAAAAGTTCTCAAGTTGTGGCCAAAATGGAGGGGATATCCCACGCTATTCTGAGAGTCCACCTCTAAATCAAGACAAACTCTCCATGCAAAAATATGGAGCAAATACATTAGCAGGGTTGCCGTGTTTTCAGTTTTGGAGTCCCCAAATGAAGTGGCAGCCCTGTCAATGTATTTGCTCCATATTTTTGCATGGAGAGTTTGTCTTGATTTAGAGGTGGACTCTCAGGATAACGTGGGATATCCCCTCCATTTTGGCCTCAACTATAGAGCTTTTTTTGAGTTTGGGAGTTGATTTCAGAGAAAACCAGTGGCATCCATCGTGTTTCTCGCGAACTTTTACATAAGAATCAGTTGTCAAATCGCAAATTCCTCGCACATGCAACATCTCCATTATCATTTTTCCAACGATTTGGTTCCTTTCGTCTACATATCGTCTGATCATCCGCTATCCAGACGATAATCCAGCCAGGTCACAACTCGTCCACTCGCACCTCGGGATTTTATCGACGGAGCCGGGGAGCCCACGCGAAGCCCGCGAGCAGAGTCAAGTCGTCGCTTGGCCGATACAAGCGCCTAACTACAAATTGCGATGAGCCCGGAAAAGCATTGAAACATACGCGAGACAGGGCTCATCGCAGAGCGTAGTTACACCCTTACGTCAGCCAAGCGACCAAGTATTACAACACTTGTCCCGCGTGCCATGTCTTGTCTCGGCGCGCCTTTGACTGGAAGGAAGCAAACATTTGGTCCCGGACAGTTTTCTCGTTGGGTGTCACTGTTGGGCGACGGGTGGGGGCGGGCTGGAATCGGGGGGNGAGGGTAAATGACAGTGCCCATGATGGATGAGCTTTGGGCCCGCGGCCCGAGCCACGGTCCAGGGTGTTTGGTAGCCGGGTAAGAGGGAGGAAAACGGAATCTTGCGATAATGAACCGATTGCATGCCAACGTGAGACTTGGATCCTGTGCGAGTAGGTTGTTTTTGGGGTTCATGTGGGGATGGGGTTGGGTCCTTGTTGCGAAACCCGGTCCAATTCACTCTATGTAGACATGCTACATTCACGCTTTAGCTTCGAATTAACTCGGAGGTCTGTCGTGTGCTCCTGCTGGACCGGTCCGATAGTCCGATCCCAACTTCTGATCCGTTCCCGACGGAGGAACAACTCTATGCTTCAGTAACCTCTCTCCGTCCCCTCCCCGGGTAGTCTGGCACTCTTTCTCCCTCCCACCCCCCCTCTCACCGCCTCAGCCACTTACTAAAATCATCAGATATTGCCTTCGTAATTTTTATACTTTTTCTTTGTTCCTGTATCATACAAATATTTTCTTTCGTTTGAGAACAGTTATAAAACCTGTGCCTTAGATAGGTGGACTGAACTTAACAGAACAGCAAATCAAATAAAGATGTAACATAGATTAAATGTTTTGCTTCAATGGAATTCAGTGAAAAAATTAAATTTGAATCTATATATTGTCACCTTCCGACCAAAGTATCACAAGCGCCTTGTGACGTTTACAAATTTCCAACGCCATATCATTCTTTTACAGAGAAATCGTTCAACGAGGCTGTCAGAAAATTTCACTGAATTTTTCTCTGTGCTGCCGATGAAATTCAGCGGAATTTTCAAATTGATTCAATCAACAATTTATTTCTGCGTAAAAAAATAAAGCGGCAGCGGAAATTTTGGTACGTCGCACGGTGCTTGTGATGCTTTGGTCGGAAGGTGACGATATGGACGGTGGAACTCCCAAACCAAGTACCTCGGTTGGCGAAGTTGCCTTCTTCTGGGAAATGGAAAACTGTCCGCCGTCTTTTCTTGGGAATTTTGTGTTCATTCTCCTCCGAGCGAGAAATACTCTGCGAAAACTTCAAGGTATAATGTTGATTTGTTCTCTTAAAAAATAAAAATGAAATGGGCCTGTCGCATGCAAGAGATACAGCCGCGCGAATAGACTTTTTAGAGGTTAAATGACACGAAAATTACGATTGTCACATTAAAAAAGTCTGAAATACACTCCTTACTGCGCAATTTGCGTTGTTAGGAACGCGCTTTTTTAAATTTCCCGCGTCTGGGGGCAGTTTTCTAATCACCGGAAACGAGCAAACGGCGGGCTCGGTGATTTCCGGAAGATGCCGAGTCGTTGTTGTTGTTGTTATTTTTTCCTTCAGTTTGCTTACAAACCCAACGTGATCTCCTACAGTGGTCCATATACGCTTTATGCGGTAACCAAATCGATCAACTTTTAAATATCCAACGCAATCCTTCTACATTTCATTTCACGATGTCACGAGCTCCGATTTTTAGGTTATGTTGTCAGTTTTAGTTGACCGGAAATAGCCGCGAGTTGCCGTTAATTGTTTCCGTTAGAAAACTGCCCCCAAACGCGGGAAATTTGAAAAAGCGCGTTCCTAACACCACAAATTGCGCAGTAAGGAGTGTATTTCAGACTTTTTTAATGTGACCATCGTAATTTTCGTGTCATTTAACCTCTAAAAAGTCTATTCGCACGGCTGTATCTCTTGCATGCAACAGGCCCATTGCAGTGGACAATTTTAAACACCGCAAATGAGATAAGTTTGGGAGTTTCATCGCCGATACAAATACTGCAAAATATGCTTTGACTTCGATATTTTGACTTGAGAATGAGGGTATACTCGTACTTGCTGGATGTAAAAAATGAGCCTTACCTGATGGTAAGGCTCATTTTTTCGATGGTCTTCGATAAGAATCAGGTCAGTCCGCTCAGCCCCGAAAATGCAGGTATGATCTATGCATCGCTTGACTTGTTGCAAAACCAGCGCTTTGCGCAAGACCTGTGGTGATAAAGTACGAGGAAAGTTGAGTGAATTTGCAAAGAAAGTATAGAAGAGACGCCCCTCCAACTCTCCATGAAGGCCCTAGAACCCTAAAATGGCGTCGCTTTGTTTTGGTTTTTGATGGTGGGAGGGGGGTCGTTGTCAACTTTTGACGCCTCAACCGCCAGCCGCACTTGCTGCCAACCTTACCATATGCTAGATGGTTTTTCTATGATTTTTTTCTATGTTGGCAAAATATTCAGTATGGATCTCAAGCTATAAAGCTGATCTGTTTCCCTTTGAAAAAATCAATTGTGGACGAGAATTTTGAAACCTGCAAGGGAGGTATACGTGGTTTCGCATTTTGGCCATCGGTATCCAATACTATCTTCGTTTTAATTTTTATTCTGGTTTCAATGGTTTGCTTTTTTAGCTTTATAATGCTTTTTTGTGTTATTCCAATATATGGGATTGGGCGTTTGTAACAGAACTGATGCAAAGAACTCAACTTTAGCCTCGCGTATTCAAAGATCCTTTCTATTCCCATATTCCGTATTCAATTTCCGCTACGGAGACTCGCCACATTCAAGTTGATTGGTTTTTCAGACGGAATTGAGATTTCCTGTTGTCATATTCGGAGGATCAAAAACGAGGTCCCCGAATTAAGAGGCAAGGGGCGGGGAGAAAATAGAGAGAAAAAAAGGAGAAAGCGGGTCGACTGGCGGAGAGCGAATGGAGCGCCTGGAAAAAGGACGGGCAGGTGAAATTTAAAATGTGTTATCAAGGTTCAGTTGACAGGAGCACATAGCACATACAGTCAAAAAGCGGCTGATGCAGAGGGAGCGGGGGACGAAAATGTCAATTTGGGAGCTATTTCAATTTCTACGGTTGTTTTGTACAGCGTTGAAATCCCTTCTGACGTTGGGTTGATCGATCACTCCCAACTTGTTTGTAGGGATCCGGGTTTGGGCTCTGACCCCCCCCCCCCCCCCCCCCNGAACACCGGCACCCTGCCCTAGGAAAGACTCAGTTGCCAAGTAGAGATTACCAATAAGTGCAAAGAGCTAAATTTTTCCTTCTTTTTTTAAAAAAATAATAAATCGTTTTTCGTTATTAAAATTACTAATGAGTCAAATGAAACAAAAATCACTCAGTGAGCATAAACTATTCTTACTGCTCTTCGAGTTACTATTTTTCTTAAGTTTGGGAAGATTGTAGGGCAAACAGTTACCTCGTGACAAAAAGGAGAGAATAAATTAAGTGATAAACGAGAAAAAACGTAACAAGCTGGAGAAATGGTGCTGGGCACACACCACTTCGCGGGGAAAACAAAGTCAAAAAGTTCCAAAAATTTCATAATAGTTGAACATTTCGAGCTCTAATGTGTACCAGTGCCCTACGTACGTCTTATACTAGTACTTATTGGTGCTCAAAATTACGATTTACAACTATGACAGAGAAAATTAAATTGAAATTTAATTGAAAATTAAATTGAATGTATCTTTGTTTTGCATCCCTCATACCTACTCGCAGAGATAGTTTTAGGTAGTTGAAAATTTCGAATGAATAAGTCAAGATTGTGAGAAAAGAGAGTTCCCACATAATGTCCTATTAGGCCATTGTTCTTCATTAAAGTTACATTTTGGAAGTAGTTAAATTATAGCTTGAAGGGAGAACGAGGAATAATTCGCCCGGCCGGAATTTGATACTGGCAACTGGCAACGCAATTCTTCAATAACTTTTGAGTGCATTTTACTGTATTTGCTAATTCAAAATGACACCTTTAATGCGGTTTGAAATCTCACTGCAGCTCTGTCTGGTTTTTATTTTCACCCTGGCTGAAACTTTCTTACCTTGATTATTTCATATCCTTAGTGGTCTTCATCTCTTACCTGATGAGATCAGACAGAGGCACTAAATAATTATGATTTTTTTTCTTGCATCAGCATTATGAATAATATAATTAATATTTCTTAACGATTCATGGATTTGTTTTTAAATTTTCGACCAATAAAGTGCATCGTTTTGGAGAAAAAAGTTTGATCTGAGTACACATGCACTAAATCATCGAGGCAGATTTTGCCTGTACCTATAAAAGCAATAGGAAAATTAAACATTATGACCAACATTTGGAGATATTCTGGACAAATAATTCTGACTATGGAGACATAGTTTTCTGAAAAGTCTGTAATCTTATCTTTTCCGTTACATTTAAGTGATGCTGCTATTCAAAATAAATGTAAAGCTTCAATTCTTCATTATTACTCTAATCATCATTCTTTTCATTCAATGTTTAGTCAAACATATTTGTTCATGAGACTCGATCCTTCAGTTTGTAGCTCACAAAAAAGTTATTTTCTAACTATGAACTTTCCGCCTGTAAAATTCTTGTATTGAAGTAGAATATAAATACAATGTTTGTCGTGCTCAGAGGAAACTGCATAGCTGAATAAGATCTATTCAAACTTTGTAAAAAATCTTGTTGATTTTTTCTAAGGGTGTGTCACTCTGTATTAATTCTTGATCATAAATTTGTCAATTTTTCACATATTTTATTCTTTCATAGTATGGTTGATGGTAAATGGATTGATGTTGACACGAAGATAATCAATGGTGGCCGATGAAAAGTGAACAACTGTGTCGTTGGATGGTGAAAGATGGCCGGTCAATTGTCATCTATCTAATGGCATCGATGCATACCTTCAATGACAACAAAATTAAAGGTAAATGAAAAAAATTCATGAAAATCATACAAAACGGTATCCACGTTTTTTCTCCATACAAAGACAACATATGAACAGCTCCATTGCAGCCTGTAATAATTCAACCAATTGTGACAGAAACGAATCAAGTCGCAATCAATTCGGACCGAGCAAAAAAAGTTTGAAGTTTTTTCCTTTATAAGACGGAATGTTCAGAACAAAGCTGGACGACCATTTTCAAGTTCGACATATTTTTTATCGACTTTAAATCGTAGTCATGCGAGAGAACGACTAGTTCGATTCAGAACTAATTCCAACACGTTTTCTCCAAAATGAGATTGGCGCCTTTCTATTAAACTCGGCCCAAGTGTTCTTGGTGACCCCAAGTGCTTCGATTTTCGATAAAACGGCAACATCGCGAGTTGCTGAATGGAGGCCTGGGTATCGCCGGGGCTCTAAAACCGGGCAATCTCTAAAAATCTCACAATCGGAGGGGGCGGGGGGAGGGGTGATAGGAGGGGCCAGCTAGAAATCTGGAGCTTTGTGACCAATTGAGGGTCGGGAGTCCGCCGGATCTGCTATTCAGGCGTGGAGCCCACTCAAAAGCTACGTGCCCCTGTTCGCACTTAAATTCAGCCGACCTACCCGTCACCACCACCTGAGGCGACACGCCTAATTTCCAGGGTTTGGGGACATCCACCTCCCGGATCAATGTGGGTTTTTTTTTTTTTTTTTTTTTTTTTTTTTTTTTTTTTTGTCAACTATTATTCAGAATTTTGTCTACTACAAGTACTGATAATTTTAAATATACATGTCAGCTGTAATCTATTTTTTAAGCATTCGGGTTATTTTTGGTTTCGGGTAGACGTCGAGACGTAGGTTTCTCGGACTGACCATGAGACCAATCTGCCATTGGCAGATACGCCCCCTTGGCGCGCCGAAAACGCGCCCCTCTGACAGACAGCAAAATATAAGAAGAGAAAAAAATTACGACAGAGAATATATGCGGAAAATTTCCTAAATGAACGGGAGCAGAGAGAGTTAGGAGTAAAGAAATGTGCTTTTACGCATGGTAGTGGTGAACAGGGGTCCAAGAACTACTTTCTGAAGCGTAAACACTTATCTGTGAAATTTTCACCTTTTTGTTGACATACAGGCGCTTTATGATCCTCCTCCTTTATTCGCTGTGTGTAAGCGATTGTCGGTTCGATTTTTAGACATACGCACTCTATATAGACCTCTTAAGAGACCTTTAAACATATTTCTTCCTTTTCAAAATGACTATTGATCTAGACATTTCATAGCATATTTTTAGTTCTAAATTCAAAAATACGAGACATCTAAAGTGCAAACGCGTTACAACTATTCGCGCAAGATGGATGTCCACATTGCAAATGAAACAATTAGGACGCGATGGCGTGAGTCGTGAACTCGCAATGCTCTGCTCTTTGCTACTGGTTTGAAGCAATAAGACAAGCGCAAACAAACACAATATGGGAATTAAGCCAGTGAAAGGATGCGCGTCTACGGCAGCGCAGAGATACAACTATTCGTACTTGATGGACGTCCGTGCTGCATCTGAAAAATTGAAGGCGCGATGACGCGAAGCGTGAGCTTTCAATGTTCTGCAGCTTCTGCTGAATGCTGTCAATGAGGTGTGTCGCTCAGATTCGGGAGAAAAGTTGAAAAAGAGACCCGAAAACATCTCCTTAACCTTTGGCTGTGTTACTCACGTAGTGCTTGAAGCACCATTACGAATAAGACAAACGGAAACAAAGACAATATGGGAATAAAGCTAGTGAAAGGATGCGCGTCTACGACGGCGCAGAGATACAACTATTCGTACTTGATGGACGTCCGTGCTGCATCTGAAAAATTGAAGGCGCGGTGACGCGAAGCGTGAGCTCCCAATGATCTGCTGCATGCTGTCAATGAGGTGTGTCAGTGAGGTGTGCGCTCAGATTCGGGAGAAAAGTTCAAAAAAGAGACCCGAATACGTCTTTCTTGTCTGCGGCTGTGTTGATACTCGTTCTTTCTTCTTTTTTCAGGTTCTTGTCTGATTCTTTTTAGGATAAATTTGCAGACCCACGTCTTAAGCCCGAGTAAACCGCAGCACTGGCTCGGTTCTTTCGGAAACAATGGTGCTTGGATGCGTCTAGTGACTACTTACGTTTAGTTGGTACTTCAATACGTTCAGTTTTGCAATTTATACTCTGGACGATTAAGAAACTTTAAATCTGAAAATAGCGTAAACTTATGCTGTTTTGCCAAAATTTTCTGTTCCTTCTCTACGTAAGAGATGCCCTACCAGGAATTATCGCATTACGCTCCTTGAACCAGCCGAGGGTCGACGCCCTTAGGTGCAAGCCAGTCCAACCCTGGTTTGAGATCCAGGCGAATCATCTTCGGACTCCGAAAAAAAACCCTTTCTAGTGGACTATTACAGGCGAGGTATGGATGAAAGCTCTGTGCAGCTTAAAGGAGAAAACCTTATCAAAATTTTACGAGGTAAACATATCATACAACGAAATCATCACTTAAACAAGACGTAAAAGTTCACAATTAATAATGCTTCTATGGCAAAAATACAAGTCACGCCATTTTTTTTTTATAATGTAACTTTCATTTGATCTGTCTGAAAAATACTCGGTAATACCTTGTTAAGACCTTTATTTCTGGATCTTTTGTTGTGTGATTAGTCTCCTTTGTGAACTTTTGAAGAGGAAATATCGATTGTGTAAATCGGCAATCACATAACTCGATTTGCGACGTCGCAGACTTCCTGTCATACTTAATTTTTTAAACGGAAAACTGCTCAACAGCAATTCTCTAAAACTGCCGTGAGTTTTCTTCTCTGTGCTAAGAAAATTCTGCAATGACTTCAGAGAATGATGTCAATTTGTTCTCCTTTACAAAAAAAACATCGAGACGGAGATATTCAGACACCGCAAACGAGTTACGTGATTGCAAACTTACACCATCGATATGTGCTGTTCCCTTCAACAAACAGTTTAGAAAGACCAGCAGCCTTGTGGTCCATCGCTGCTCCATCTGCAGCACTTCTAAAAATAGTAAAAATATAGTTGTAGTATAGTAGGTTTGAGCAGAAACTAGAACAAATTCTAGATAGAAATATCAATGAAGAATGTATATTCTAAAGAAAAATAAATGAATTGAAATGTACGATAATGTATTAATCTATCTTGACCTTTCGGCACACTACTGAGCGAGATCAAGGAAAACTCCTTGCAATTTTTGGGAATATACTCAGCTTCAGAAGTATTAAAGGCCTTGCGTTAAAGTCGAAACACGAGAATTGCCATTGCAGTGTTTACTAATCTCGTAATTTCTTACATTTGTTATTGTCCCCTAAAAAAATACAAAAAAACAAGTGTATTTTCTTCGGAAAATGCTTGAAGCACTACCTTGAAGCACATTTACAAATCAGAGAGACGTCGCTAACACAACTTGCATATAGAGAAGGGAACAGATGCGCCTTGATGACGGCGCAGAGATACAACTATTCGTGCTTGATGGACGTCCGTGCTGCATCTGCAAAATTGAGGGCGCGATGGCGCCAGGAGTGAATTCGCATTGCTCTTCTCGATGCTGCCAATGAGGTGTCACTGATAGTCAGGAGAGAAGTTGAAAAACGAGGTCCCAATACGTCTCTCTATCTCTCTCTTTCTCTCTCTATCTTTGGCTGTGATAACATTCGAGTTTTTTTCTCTTTTTTTTCAATTTGTTGTCTGATTTTCCCAGGAGGAACCCAATCAAGCATCTTCTTCGGTAGCCTTTCTACCGTCATCCGTCTTTTGGGAGGAGACGAAGGAGAGACGCCAAGTGGCGGAGTGGCAATAGGGGATTTTAGAGGAAATGAGGGAGTGCCTACTCCCTGAAAGACTTTGGGAAGATGGGGGACTTCAGCGGCTAGGTGTCGCAGAGCGCCGTTGAGGACTGTGAAAGCGGCTTTTATGCATGCACGAGGGTGTATGCGGGTATGTATGATTCTTGTTTTAAGATGTATTTGTAGACTTATGTCTAAACGTCGTAAACATTGACCCTGTGACCCGCGGGCCACGTATTTTTTGCAAACCTCGGGTCAATTTCACCCGGCCTGGACATCTAAGGGTTAAACTAACTACATGCGGTGATATTCATTAAGTATTTTCAAGAAATGAAAGTGGGTACCCTAATTCCCCAAAATGAAGTTGATTCCTCTGAATAAAATTCGATCCATTTTATGGTCAATCATATTGATCCATTATTACTAAAAAGTGGGAAATATAAGATTATTAAATGTTGTGTCTCTCCTTTCCCCAAGGAAATGGGAAAACTCTAAATTCCATTGTCTCCTTTAAGACTGGTTAAATTTAATTTCATCCTTGGAAGTATGGAACATTTGGCATAAAGACTGAGGACCATGGTGTACCTTACTCACAAAACGCGATTTGGTAAGTTATGTGGCGCCATCTAACGAGACATCTCGAGGCATCCGCCGGGTAGTCAGTGAGCAAGTCAAGTGTGGACTTCCATGCTCTCTACCGGAAGAAGATGAAATTTCAAAATGGAGTGCATACTCTCTTTCAATCTTCGTGGCTCAAAAACTGCCCTCTTAAGATTGAAATGAGTAATTCATATAAAATAGAAGTGGTCGGATACTCAAAACTCACAACTCAAAACTCGAAACTCGAAACTCAAAACTCAAAACTAAAAACTCAAAACTCAAAACTCATAACTCAAAACTCAAAACTCAAAAACTCAAAACTCAAAAACTCAAAAAAACCCCACAAAAATACTGTTGAAAATTTGCTATTTTAATATATCTCTCGACACACACACACATTTTCACGATAGCCTCTAAGGTACGCTTGGTTTGATATCAAGCTACACATGCAACGATGGTCGCTAACCTACTTCCCATTGCAATATTTATCTTACTTATACGATCGATTATAACAACTGGTAGAATTAGACATTTTGAATGCCTCATTCTAGCTTTGTACGAATTGCTATTAAATTCAGTCAATCAAATCAGCGAACAGTCCATTGAAAAACAAACTATTTACACAATTTAATTTGAAAGTCTGCACGCTAATGCACTCCACCAATCTCATGTTACGTAAATTCTAATTTTTTTCACATGTGTCTACTTTTTAATTTTTATAAAAATATTTCCATCCGAGCCAAAAATTTTAAGCCATCTTACCAATCATTAAAATTCGTAAAATTTGAAATTTTAAAAAGAGATTCTTCAAGATAAATACTGAAATAGATAAAAGGAAAAAATCCAAATTTTTCGTGCAGACGCAGTGAATCAAACATACATCACCTCCTCGGTGTAAATATACTTGCATGTAAAATGTTGATACCTCTAATTATTTTAAAAATTGTGTACTGATAAACTAATATACCAATCAATGATAATATTGATTTAGAACTTCCAGTTTGTCAAGCAATCATCAGATGACGTAACTGAAAAGGAAAGATCACTGACTAAAATTCAGCGAGAATCCTACCGATCATATAAAACTCCTTCAAATTTGAAAACCGCAAAATATCCTACACAACAGTCAAGCACGGCATCTCAGGCTCTTCCCTCAGGATGGAGTCTTTTTCACAGCTTCCCTTCTCTTGCGCTAGAGGGCGCTAGGCGTTCAGGAGCCATTGGCGGTGGATGCTGGCGCTCCGCCCATAAATCATCTCGGAGGGAGCCGTGATTGACAGCTCGAAGGGTGGTAAATTGGTGATGTCTACGTCGGCCATGTTGACAAATCGGGACTCCACTCCCGATTAAAGCCTCGTTTATGCATGTCGGATTACTCTCCCACCCCCACCCCCACCCCCTCCCGTCACGTCGACATCTCGTCGTTTCACCCTCTTCCGCTAGTTTTGCATCTTCTTTCGCTTGTTTGTTTTTTGTCTGCCGGTGTGAATTGAGGAGCTTTTATCGGACGATAGAGTCTATGCCTACTTTCATTGGTTCCCTGTGCTTCGACATTCGTCCACCCTTCTTTTTCCTTATTTTTTACCGCCCCGTATTATGTTTTACTTTCCCTACTACAACCTATTTCCTTTTAGAGGGTCCATCATAACACGCTTATATATTTGATTTTTTAATTATAGCCGAATATTAGTACGAAAAATAACAGAAAAACCATAGGTATAATTGAACGTTTTAAGGATCTAAAGAATATATTTATAATTTTACCTATTGGTTGAAATCTAAAAACTCCAGGAAAAATGATACTTGCAAAAGTAAAAATCTATCACACGAAAAATTAAGCATTCTAATATTGTGCTTCTTAAAACTACTTCAGGATCATGTTACACTAAGTTTATGACGGATTTTTTTTTAATAATTTCAGTTTTAATCAGAATTTATTTTGAAGTCAAACTATTGTTTTTTTAATCGTCTGATCCTTACAGGTTTGAGCCTTACATTGTACTTAGATAGGACTAAAATAAACGTCATAACGTTATTCCTGAATTATATGTTAGATGGCTTGAATTGTTACTCAAAAATAATGAAGAGATATGAATCATCAAATCTTTCAATATTTCTTCATAACATCTTCTGGAGATGAGAGACATATCTCTTTTCGGTCGTCCGGGCATCCTCTTCTCCCACGGTTTTTCAACCATACGAATTTTGACTAGCATTCCATCTTATCTACGTGCTCAAACCACGAGGAAAGAGTGTCCTAAGGTAAAAATTTCTCAAAAATCACGAAAAAAGACGAGAATATAGACTATTTCTCACTCCACTCCATTTTCTCCCAACTCAAATTTTTAAATATAGAATTCTGCTTTAAATCCACCCTTCAACGATATTGATAGATTCCTATATAACAAGGTAGTAAGTGGGTAAAATATTGAGCTAGGTCCACACTATCTTGCGGGAGAAACAAGGCCAAAAAGTTCAAATATTTCAATCAGAGTAAAAAATGTTGATCTCTAATGAGTAGCAGTACCCTCAGACCTGAACTGGAAGAGAACTCCAAACTTGTAAACTCTTTTACCTTGTTCTCCTCACAAAATAGTGTGGCCCTAGAACTATTTTACCAGATTGTTACGTACAGTTCAGCCCACGTTTCTTATGTTTACTGTCTTATGTCTTACTGTTTTTCCCCCTTTTATAACTTTATGTTGAAGTGCGAAACCAAGTATATCCGTTTGCGATGTTGCAGACTTCCTGTCGTGTTTCATTTTTTCCTCGGGAGACTGTAGTCAGCATAATTAATTCAGAACCTTCTTGATTGTTCGTCTCTGATAGCAGAACACTCTGTATACATTTTAAGCTATAATTTTGCCTTGTTTCTCCTCGGAAAAATAAAATAGGTGCGGAATTTTGAAACACTGCAATGCTGATGCGTAGTTCCGCACCTCGGCGATCGATGAACGCAAATTCGTACATCCGAATAATCTATCTAAATAGTGAGGATTATTTGTCTACGATGATTCCTACATCACAAAGCCGGAGGGTGGGCTAATGAGAACTTTAGAGGGCGGTCGCGTAACTTGCCCCGGTGTAATCGTCCTCGAGCCGGCTTTCAGCAAGCCGCGCCGCGCTGGACGGGCCGGCCGATTATGAAAATAGAAAGCTCTCGTCACTAATCCCCAATTAAAACAATCAAGCGCGGAAGGGACCCTCGAAAACATCGCAGGGACTTTCTTGTTATCTCAGGGACGGAGTCAGGAGAGTGCAATATTCAGGAAATAAGAATAGAAATATATTTTATAGTTGAGCGGAGACCCTGCCTTGACAGTGATTGATCACTGTGCCAGTGAGTCACTCAAACGTAGCTCAACAGATCAGGCCACCCCCCGCTCCCCGATTCCACCCCTGACGCGCGCCCCCACCCCACCCGTCCGGTGGATATTCGCAGAGCCGAAGAGCGAGGGAAAAGAGGAAAAAAATACCGGAGCGTTGCCAGGAGAATCCGACGGTGGAAACATTTTTCCGCGAGGGTTGTCGGATTTCCTTGAAAAATCATCAGTTGTGACCATCCACACTAAAAATAAAAAGTGACGGGCTATATAGACAAACAGTCCATTTCGGGCTCAGAGACCGCAAGTTCCGGGTGCTGGAACCGTAGCTTCGATTGCTCCGGGTCCGAGCTTTCGGCATCTAAGCC
>NW_017547290.1:445584-474115 GCF_001854935.1 Bemisia tabaci
CTTACGGGCAAATTAAACTTGGAGAGCACCGCTCTACTTTCGCGCATTCACACCTTTTTTCAAAAATGGTGCCGATAGAATTGCTCCCATAAAGAGGTATACTGCCGTGCTAAGGAAAAACACCTTATGAACATTCGAATGTTGCCAAATTCACCCTGAAAAAACATTCATTTGAGAGGAAAGCTATGCATAGATTTCCTTGAATTTAGATTGAATTGCGAACAAAATTATCGAAAAAATGGCAAAGAAATATTCATAACTTTCTCAATAAATTCGTAATTTAACAAAGTAAATTTGGCAACGCCTAAAGGTTCATACGGCGTTTTTTCTTACCAGGGCAGTATGTGGGGCCGTCCCTAAATTCCGTAACGCTCCAGGGGGAGAAGGGTTGAGGAGAGCGTTACGCCATTTTGTTTTTACGTGTTAAAGGTTTGGGATCAACGTCATAGAAGCGTTATAAGGATGGCAGGGAGAGTGGGGGTTTGGGGTCGAAAATGCCGAAAAAGTACGTCACGTAATTAAGGGACGGCCCCTGTGGTGTTATTTTTCCTTCATACAACAGGGTACGCAACCCTCTATTCATTCCAAGAATTGGGGCCAAGTTCCTGTGGGAAACTAGCTTAGAGTGAACAATTGTATCGCAGAATGAAAAATGCTATTTTTCCTTCAATTTTTAGGGTATACAACCCGCATATCCTACATGTGTGTATAGTTGCTCGTTCAAAGTTGGCAATTTTTAGTTATTCTGAACAAAATTGACTTCATTGAAATGAGAAAATGTTTTCCTTTCGGTATGAGAGGTAATGCCTTACCTTTGTCATGAATATGCAATTGCTTGAATCGATTTCAAAAACTAGAACTATACTTGCACATTTTAGAGAAAAAATAAAGGCATTTTAAATAAGGGCCATTTGTTTTCCTAAATAGATTGATGCTTTTTCGGATGAGCCAGAAATCGTCGCGCCTTCTTGCAAAATATAGTCAAATAGTCAATATAGTCATCATAGTCAAATTTGCCTCCACGATTTATTCAATACTGCACTGAAAAAATTCTCGGCGTTTTTACCACGGTCCGTTGGTACCTTTACCATCTCACTTTTTTTACCAATTATTGGTAATTTTACCAAGACAGACTGGCAAGCCAACCTAAAAACCGGTATTTTTACTGGTTTTTTCAGGTAAGAATACCACTTTTATTGGTAATCAATTCCCGGTAACTTTGCCATTTTATCTCGGTAATTCTACCACAGTCGATAAAAAATATTGGCGTTTTTACCAAGGTCCAGTAAAATTACCGAGAAAGTTCAATAATTTTACCGAGATTTCTCGGTAAAATTACCAATTCCATAAATGGTAATTTTACCAAGAAAAAACTGGGATCAAATAGAACCCTGAATTCTTGGTAATTTTACCCTTTTCTTAGTAAATACACCGATATTTTTTTTTCAGTGTGAATTCTGAGGTCTCCAAGTTAAATACACCCTTGCCTACAGAATGCAGTCCAGTGTAAGCATAGACCTGCGCACAATAGACATGTCTTTTTCCGTGGAATTTCTCGAACCCCGAGTGAAATACAAAATTAGTAGAAGAAGCAAGGCGATTACAGTAAATACACCATGCACTTAAACGATAGGATCAGACGAAAGCCGAGACGCGAGCATTGATGCCAATTTGTAAATTTTGTTTGTTATTACCACGGAGATATTGTAGACGTCACGCGGTTTGAAGGGTCCCTACCGACGCCGGGCGATTAGGCAACCCTCGACGACGCTCAAAGAGGACCCCAGGGATGAGACTTGCTCCGTGTCACGTATCCACTGCGTTCTGAATCCAGCTCCCTCGCTAAACCCCGTAACCTTTCCATTCCCAGATTGCTTTTTTAGAGCCTTTTAATAATCAAATACGAGCAATTTTTAGAGCAACCACCTGTTGGTGCCGCGCCTTTGTCTCCCTGCAAAAGTTGCAATTTATGACTCTCCAGACGTGAGACGGCTTTTTACAGGGCTGTGACGGGGCACTACTTTAACTGCTGAAGTTTGTCAGCGGGCTGATTGTTGAAATTGATAGACAAAGCCATAGATAAAACAGCCAGAATAAAAATTTAACGATTTTTTTAGTTGAAAAAGTTGGTAGTTATGGACTGAGGAAGAAAATAATGGACTCATTAAAGGGTCTCTCGTGGGTTGCCGTTAGTTCGTCCAGCACTTACCTTTTTATGTCCTTGCGACAATCCGTTACCACAAATAGGATCCCTTCCATTTCAGTTCGTCCCATTTGTCTATAGCTTTGTCTATGAATTTCAACAATCAGCCCGCTGGTCCTTGAAATTAATGTTAGATGAGGGGATATGTGGACATTTTTAATGTTTTATTACCCAGATAGCACACTGAAGAACACTGAAGCGTTTGTTTTAAAACGCTTCATTTTGATCTTCAAGTACCACGTGTTTAGAAATGGTTAAGAAATCTTTCGAATCAATTTCAGAAAATAACTCGGTAGTTTTAGAAAACCTCGTTCAATTTGAGTTACAAAAACGTTTCTTTTTTGTTATTATATTAAATAGTCTAGATGTAGAACTAAGGTGAACTTGGGGAGATTAAAGGCAGCATCATCCAAAGGATATGAGCCATTGCGATGCTGAACAGAGAGGCAAACAAGCACTTTTATGACGTCATCGTGAAAAGTATCGTTCGATATGCTTCCATGCTATAGAAAAACTTCATACGATGCTTCGCGAGTCGCCAAACTTCCTCTAATTTCCAAAAACACTCCCAATCCATCAATAAAGTGACCACAAAATAGTGATAATTTCGATGAAAAAGCTCGAAAAACATTTTCCATTTTGCATTAATTTCAAATCCCCTTCTCAGCAAACCACAGGTATACCTTTGCTTCATCAGAAACACCAAAGTTTTAACAAAACACGGCACATAAGAAGCAAAACCACGCAAATTCCACCCACCTCGTCAAGTGCGAAAGCCAGGAAGTTGCATAACCGCAAAGCCGAGGGGGCCGCCGAGCAACAATATGACGATCCGTGGTCAACGCTGAGTCCAGTCAATTAAGCCTAGTCAAACATATTAAGACACGACCCAAATCCTGACGTCGCTGACAGCTGTGCGGTCATCCGCAAGGACCCCCCCCCCTTTCCAAAAGCACCCCCACCTCGGAACCAAAATTCGCGACCCGTATTAGCGGTCACGAAGTGGCCACCCCTCGACTGCCGCGGTATGGAAAAACACCGTATGAGCCATCAGGCATTGCCAAATTTCCTTCGATAAAACACGAATTTCCAGGTAAACTTATGAATATTTTCCTTCCAATTTTTCAGAGAATTTTGTTCGCAATTTCATCTAAAGGTTCTGAAAATTTCAAAGCAAAATATTCATAAATTTCCTTAAAAATAAACATTTTATCGAAGGATATTTGGCAACCCCCGAAAGGCCATACGGCGTTCTTCCTTAGCGCGGCAGAAAGGGGAAACAAGGGATGCACGTTCTCGGATGAGCCTTGAAAGGATATTCTCCGCGTGTATTTTAGGGTTCATTTTAGGGTGGGGGAGGTGTGTGGCGCGAAGCCATTAATCATACGGCATGCTGCCCGGCCCGGGCCGAAGCGCCCCTAATCAAATGTAACATTTATTAGGTTTTTACATTTATTCAATTAGCCTTACATGACTGACCATTATCCACGCTCGATTTTTCTTTTGTTTTTGAGCGGGGCGCGTCTTCCGTCCGCTGGCGTTTTTCCGTAATCTCCGTTTTATCTGTCTTGCGCCCCTCCCGAGCGAGTGGGGGTGCTTTGTTTTCGAGAATAGCCCCTCGTAGAAAAGGATTATTTAAAAATCTTCGCGGTGTTGGTTTTGAAAATGACGCCGCAGGAGATGAGATAGAGAATGGAAAGAGTGGGGTTATGAAATATCATACTTCTGAAGATAAAAAGTAAATGGATTGCATTTTGCAAAAAGGAACCAAGAGCAATCCAATGTTGTTAAGATCGTGCAACTTACATTCTTTTCCAATGGAACTACTGAAATCATGCAAAAAATTAAATTTACAAAGGTTTTTTGTGTCTTAAAATTGTAGTTTATAGGGGGTAAGGATGAAACTTGTTTAGACGATCAGTTTATATTTCCGAGGTATATGAGTTGCACAATCTTAGCGACATTGGAATGTTGTTGGTTCCTTTTTGCGAAATGTGATCCAAATATTATCCTCATAGCATGCAAATGGGGAAAGCACACGAAAAAAATTTACTCGCATTCATGAGGATTTTCTTGAGAATTGTATAATTTTTTCTTCTGCCCATATCAAGCGTGTCCGTTAAAAACATTTATAAAATAACACCATTTAAGTGTTAGGATCAAAAGAATATCAAAACATAAACCCATTTTTTCTCGGGAAAATCCACGCAATAGTATTGACTTTCAATTTTGAAATTTTCAGCTTTGTTCACATAGGTCCTACAGTAAAAAGAAAAAAAATTACTCGAATTTGTCGTCAAGATTATTTTGTATTAAATCACAGATAAAATCGCTTGATTCGAGGAGGTTGCCACTCATAAGCGACATTTCTCTTGACTTACTACCATGACTGCATTTGGAATATTTTCTCATGGAGGTAAATTCAAGAATATGACTAAGTGAATATTATAAAAAACGAGCCAAAAGCCAAATAATTTAGAGCTTATATAATATAGTACTAAATATTTTAGTTGTCTACATCTTTTGTCTTTTACCTCGTTTTACGTCATTGAGTATGTCTTCAATAGTTTTAGCCAACTAGAGGCATTAAAATGTATTCAAGAATATACTTGCTTAAACCAAGCCACTGTTTTTCCAGTGAAAGCGAAATTAAGCCTTAGTGCAGAAAAATCATCATGCCAAAAAAATTTCAGTTTTACGCGGTTCTTAGAGAGTTGAAACGAAGAGCTTTTTGTCTGTTTGACCCTATAGGCTTCATTTCTCCTTTTAGAAATTGTGGTAAGGAATTCTAAGTCAATTACGGACGAATCTTAGGGCTTTGACATAATTTCAGACCTGTGTCGCTCGGCGCCCATTAAAAAATCTGCTCCGAATCTGCGGTTCACACGTTCGAAAGAGTTTATCTCTTTTAAAGAGGGCCTCTTACTTTTCTGCTTTTTCTCCCTCTCTTTTTTCCTCTCTTAATGCGTTTAATCTCCCCCGATGCAACGTTATCCACCCGAAAACCCATGTGCTCAACACTAATGGTCTCTTCTCCCCTATCTCGCAAAAATCCCACTTTCAACTAATTAGCCTTTTCACGACCACCTTCGTTCCGACACTGGAAACCTTCTCTTTTTGTTTCTGTCCACGCTTCCTCTAGATTTTTTTTCGACGGAGCCTGAATGAAGCACCCGTGTAAGTTACCTGAGGGAAAGTTTTATATTGTATTTATTTATGCTTTCCAAAAACAAGTAATAGAGAGAGCGGCTAGTTAGTACAGTGGGTATGTGAGGCATCTGAGGACACGATAGATCAAACACATAGAAGTCTCAGAATTTAAACGGATATTTATTTATTTTACAATTTCATAGCTCGATATCATGAGGACAAAGTTTGACGTTCAAAATATTTTTTTCGGATTTGGATTTTGTGAGGAGATTAACAAAAAGTTGAATTTAAAACTAGTCCCAATTCACTTTTTCCCCAAAATGTGACTTAGTGTGCTTCTTTCGAATTCGGTCCAAATGCTAATGCTGTCGTCTGCAGCAGAAAGAGCAGCAACTCCATGCCACATTTTTTTATTATTCTTTCGCACATACCGCTCGTTTCCAAGAAAACTCAATTGCCTCAATGCTTAATTTTTTTCCTTTTTAAGTGTCTCAATAGTACGTCACAGCCGACTCGAAAAGTGAAGGATGAACAATTTCATCTTATACAAGTTATCTCATAAAACAGTATTTTCTGAGATTGTTCATTTCATTTTATTTTTTTCATTTTGTTTAAGAATATGTTGAATGGAGATACGGCGATTTTACTTTAAACGACAGAATGTGGGCACTGAGCAGCCTAGATACTTCTCATTGTCAATTCGGCTATCTCAAAAGTCTCAGTATAGTAAGAAAACGCCACTGAAATATCATCAGGCGTCATGAAAGGCGCAAAGGGAGAAAGTACAACCACCTGAGAAATGACGTAATTCCGGGCCGGGCATTGTGACACAAATACTGTGTACACTCTCGAGGATGCGGTGGTGAAAGGGCCCATCTCCGTCTTTTATACATTATTAAAAGTTGACATAAGTATGTCTCAGTCGTGTTCATTAGCATAATGATCGATCATTGATAGGCGTCTGAGGGGGTGCCGGCGTCGCCATGGCAACTCAACTGTCACAAGACGCGGCGCGGCGGCCGCCGTGTCAGCGGCATCACTCGCCATACATCAAAGCAGCGCCCTCGTACACAGTGGCGCTTCCGCGGCTCCGATAGGGAAATTAATCGGATTCGATAGTGGTTCGATGTATCGTTTGGTTCAAAAAGTAGAACATAACCTCAAAAGAAAAAAAAAATAGATTTAAATAAGAGAAGCTGAAAATAAGAAAATTCCTTACAATTTCATTTTTTATTGCCATTTTATGCTCATAAGAATCCAAAATCTATCCCAAGAAACCCGTTCCCTCAGATTACTCAATTGACTTTTGAGGCTATGTTTACATGTTGAACCGATCGCTACATCGAACCACTATCATGCTTGATTTAATAAGAGGTCTATGTTTGAGGGGCTTGGAGGACAAGGCGCACTGGGAAAAAAACACATTGAATCTAGAGTACAGACTCTTGAAAATATTGACAAGAAAAAATACTCTTGATTCAATCGGATTTTTGCTTGAATCAAAACGAAATCCGCTTATATTAAGAGGCTTGGTTCTTGATTTAAGCTAGATTCTGATTGAATCAAGAGTACTTTTTCTTGTCGATGTTTTCAAGAGTCTGTACTCTAGATCCAATGTGGTTTTTTTCTCAGTGTGCAAAACCACGTATTTCAATTGCGCTGTTTCAAAATTTCCGCTCCTATTATTTTTCTGGAGAGAACCAAGCCATCTTCATAGCTCGAAATTTTTATAATATTCTGCTAACAAAGAAAGAAATCACGGAATTTTTCAAGACATCAGGTTGGTTAGTTTTTTTTTAAAGAAAAAATGAAGTATGACCGGAAGTCTATACATCATCGCAAACGTAGATAAGCGATTTCGCACTTCAGCCATCGATATTTTACTTCCCTCCACCGTGTGGTTTTTAGGCATTATACAGGGGCCGACCGTGCAACTTCATCAAATACTCTGGTAAATTAACACTCGGTGTCAAGAGTGAGCCGCTCTAATCAAATCATACTTCCCTTTTAAGACTCGACGAAAAGTTTCCGAGCCGCCTGTCAAAAGTTGGTCTGATCGGCCCTTTTTCAAGTGACGCCGCACCACGTCACGTCCCTTCGCAGCGCGTCACTTCAGCTGAAGCCTGAAAGGCTCGTGAATAACCCTTGAATTGCGAAAACTTTCGTCGATGCTTTTGCTTGTTCCAGAAATTGTAAATTTATAATTAAATAAATACGTAGGGGGTATCCCCTTTTGCCCTTACGTTGAATTCCACGTGCTTGAGTAGTGAAATTACTTTAAATGCGAAGATGTGATGGTGTGGTAACCCTCTCTTTGCTTAAACGTAAGTGCTGCGTGCGTAAGTAATACGTTCGCCTTCAATTTTTGAGGTAGGCAAAGCGGCCTCCTTCGTGGTGGAATAGTGGTATTGCTCATATTGCAAAAATGCGTTGAATTTGAATGCAGCACGCAGATAGACGTGCAGTGCTCACTGAAGCACATTTCACTTTCACTCTTGGAGGTAGGCAAAACGGCCTCCCAAGTGGTGGAATAGTGGTATTACTCATAATGCAAAAATGCGTTGAATGTCAATGGGTACGTAGACACACGTGGGATGCTCACTGAAGCACGTTTTGCCTTCAATTTTTGAAGTAGGCAAAATTGCCTCCCACGTGGTCAAATAGTGGTATCACTCACAGTGCAAATATGCTGTGTTTATATCACTTTATGTTTTTTTGCGTTTTAAAACGTTTCTGTTTGTTACTTGGCCGACAGTAAAATTTGTTGCTAATTTGACTGTTTGCCTGAATGTTAAAGAGTTTCAATTTTTGCCCAGAGGCTTCATGACACTATCAAATGCCTAGACAAGTCATCAAACACAACATTTAGCCAAAAGTTGTACCAAGACATTTGATTAAATACCTGATTTGACTGGTTGACTGCGACGTATTCAAAAACTTTTCTTCCGGGCGTCAAAACATACAATTCTCAGGAAATAATTATTTTTTTCTTTAAATCCTTAGCATGGGGGAGAGAGTCAGACACTGTTAAAGCCGCTAGATCTCCTTTGCTTAAGTCTGTATCAATCAATGAGCAGATGCTAACAAATTACGGTATTCTACTCTCCTATAATCTTAGATTGTACTTTCACCAGGGGCTCAAATTTAGAAGGTATTTATAGGCTTGAAAATGTATTGAGAGAAAGCAAGTGGAACGTGT
Organism: Bemisia tabaci; assembly: GCF_001854935.1. NCBI lineage: Eukaryota > Metazoa > Arthropoda > Insecta > Hemiptera > Aleyrodidae > Bemisia > Bemisia tabaci. The sequence continues at coordinate 454,137 of NW_017547290.1, forward strand.
TCTTCTCTAGGAGAATACGTTATAAACTATGCAAAAAAATTGAAAATGCTGCAAGGAACTAGTCACACAACTACGCTACAGTGGCGTGGCGTGCTTTGCGATACTTTCATTAAAACCTATAGAAAATGATCAATAAATTGGGTGCTTACAGCGAACACCCTCATATCGATTCTTTACCATAGCTTCAAATGAGGAAATATCGAAAATCGATCATTCTTGCCTCGCCATTGCTACGCGAATATTGTAAACTCGTGAAACAAAGGTGCGCGAGCCAGTTCGGAGAACTGAACCTTTGAATTTGAACTCGCTCATTGCTACCCCACGCTTATTGACAATATCTGTTGAGTGTCTATCGACGAAACAGTTGCTGAGGGGCTTAAGTTCTTCGACAACTGAGCCCAAAGAAAAAAAAGAGGGGGGGACTTCGCTGTTTGAAGAGAAGTTGCCAAATCGAAGTTGTGGGAGAATATTGGCACGTTCACATTTAGTCTATACAATTTCCAAAAATGAAGGTTCATCCACTTAATTGTGAGACCTACAAAGTGAAATTTGTCCTATTTCTTAAAAAATTGAATGAATACTTTTTGATAATTTTGGCCACATTGGCCGCGGCCCATGGCGGCAAATTTAGAGGGCAGCAAATTTTGCATTTTTACTTTCTCGCTCCCATAGGGTAGAGAGGAAGTATTGTCATCCTCCAAAAAAAAAAAAAAAAAAAAAAAGTTGAAATTTCATCATTTCTAGACGTTTTAAGGTCCCAGGAGTAAAAATAACCATACTTGAAAAAATGTGTGTCCGTCCGTGTGGCGTCCCCCAAATCTGTCTACAGCGATATCTCAGAATCTATCTGTTCGATTTCATTCAAAATTGGCACAGGACACCATATCTATGGTCTCCTTATNAAGAAAACTCAATTGCCTCAATGCTTAATTTTTTTCCTTTTTAAGTGTCTCAATAGTACGTCACAGCCGACTCGAAAAGTGAAGGATGAACAATTTCATCTTATACAAGTTATCTCATAAAACAGTATTTTCTGAGATTGTTCATTTCATTTTATTTTTTTCATTTTGTTTAAGAATATGTTGAATGGAGATACGGCGATTTTACTTTAAACGACAGAATGTGGGCACTGAGCAGCCTCCATACTTCTCACTGTCAATTCGGCTATCTCAAAAGTCCCAGTGAGAAAACGCCACCGAAATACCACCGAGCGTCATGAAAGGCGCAAAGGGAGAAAGTAAAACCACCTGAGAAATGACGTAATTCCAAGCCGGGCATTGTGATACAAATACTGTGTACACTCTCGAAGATGCGGTACGGTGAAAGGGCCCATCTCCGTCTTTTATACATTATTAAAAGTTGACATAAGTATGTCTCAGTCGTGTTCATTAGCATAATGATCGATCATTGATAGGCGTCTGAGGGGGTGCCGGCGTCGCCATGGCAACTCAACTGTCACAAGACGCGGTGCGGCGGCCGCCGTGTCAGCGGCATCACTCGCCATACATCAAACCGGCGCCCTCGTACACAGTGGCGCTTCCGCGGCTCCGATAGGGAAATTAATCGGATTCGATAGTGGTTCGATGTATCGTTTGGTTCAAAAAGTAGATCATAATCTCAAAAAAAAAAAAAAAAAATAGATTTGAATAAGAGAAGCTGAAAATAAGAAAATTCCTAACAATTTCATTTTTCATTGCCATTTTATACTCATAAGAATCCAAAATCTTTCCCAAGAAACCCGTTCCCTCAGATTACTCAATTGACTTTTGAGGCTATGTTTACATGTTGAACCGATCGCTACATCGAACCACTATCATGCTTGATTTAATAAGAGGTCTATGTTTGAGGAGCTTGGAGGACAAGGCGCATATGTGCAGTATCTGCTATTTCGAGAAATACATGTTTAATTTTCCAAAATGACATGAAACCTCACGGCGGAAAAAAGTTCAAACTCACTTTTCGATACTTAAAAATTGGAATTTGGGAGCAAAATTTTTCACAAAACATGCATTCAGACTAGCTCTACTTTCATTAATATCTCAATTTTCTCAAAAACTGCACTTATGCGCCTTGTCTTCCAAGCCCCTCATTTCTCTTAAGCATATCGACGGCCAATGTGCAGAACCACGTAACTCAATTGCGCTGTTTCAAAATTTCCGCTTTCATTCTTTTTCTGCGAGGGGAGCCAAACCAACTTCATAGCTTGAAATTTACGTAGAATATTCTGCTAATAAATTAAACAAAAAACGTAATTTTTCAAGACAATAGATTGATTAGTTTTCACTGGAACTAAAAACACATTGTATCTAGAGTTCAGACCCTCAAAAACATCGACAAGAAAAAGTACTCTTGATTCAATCAGAATCTAGCTTAAATCAAGAACCAACCCTCTTAATTTAAGCGGATTTCGTTTTGATTCAAGCAAAAATACGATTGAATCAAGAGTATTTTTCCTTGTCAATGTTTTCAAGAGTCTGGACTTTAGATCCAATGTGTTTTTTTCTCGTGTTTTTTCAAGAAAAAATGAAGTATGATAGGAAGTTTACAACATCGCAAACGCAGATAAGCGGTTTCGCACTCCAGCCATCGATATTTTACTTTCCTCCGCCGTGTGGTTTTTAGGCGGTTATATAGGGGCCGACCGTGCAACTTCATCAAATACTCTGGTAAATTAACACTCGGTGTCAAGAGTGAGCCGCTCTAATCAAATCATACTTCCCTTTTAAGACTCGACGAAAAGTTTCCGAGCCGCCTGTCAAAAGTTGGTCTGATCGGCCCTTTTTCAAGTGACGTGACGCCGCACCACGTCACGTCGCGTCGCTTCGTAGCGCTGAAACCTGAAAGGCTCGTGAATAACCCTCGAATTGCGAAAACTTTCGTCGATGCTTTTGCTTGTTTCAGAAATTGTAAATTTATAATTAAATAAATACGCAGGGGGTACGCCCTCCTTGGCCTTACGTTGAATCCCACGTGCTTGAGAAGTGGAATCACTTAAAATGCAAAGATGTGATGGTGTGGTAACCCTCTTTTTGCTTCAACGTAAGTGCTGCGTGCGTAAGTAATACGTTTCGCCTTCACTTTTGGAGGTAGGCAAAACGGCCTCCCACGTGGTGGAATAGTGGTATTACTCATACTCATAATGCAAAAATACGTTGAATGTCAATGCACTGCGGAAAAAAAACACATTGTATCTAGAGTCCAGACTCTTTAAAACATCGACAAGAAAAGTACTCTTGATTCAATCTGAATCTAGCTTACATCAAGAACCAAGCCTCTTAATTTAAGCGGATTTCGTTTTGATTCAAGCAAAAATCCGATTAAATCAAGAGTATTTTTTCTTGTCAATGTTTTCAAGAGTCTGGACTCTAGATCTTTTTTTCCCAGTGCGGAGTACGTAACACACGTGGGATGCTCACTGAAGGACGTTTCACCTTCACTTTTCGAAGTAGGCAAAATTGCCTCCCACGTGGTCGAATAGTGATATCACTCTATTCACGGTGCAAATATGCTCTGTTTCTATCACTTTATGCTTTCTAAAAAGTTTCAGTTTGTTACTCGGCCGACAGTAATTTTTGTTGCTAATTTGACCATTTGCCTAATTTTTGGAACGCGGAACGTGTTCTTCTCTAAAAGTATACGTAAACTCAGAAATTAAATTGCACACGCTGCAAATGAACTAGCCGCACAACTACACAACAGTGGCGTGGCATGCTTTGCGATTTATCGATTGATCTGCCATTTGAACTTATAGAATAGGATCGATAAGCAGCGAACACCTTAATAATCGATTTTTTATCATAGTCTCAAGTAAGGACATATCGATAATCGATCGTACTCGCCTCGTTTCTGCTACGCAAATATTGCAAATATTGTATATTTTGTAATATTCTATTGTAAATATTGCGAATATTGTAAACTCGTGAAACAAAGGTGCGAGCCGCTACGGAGAACTGAACCTTTGAATTTGAACTCGCTCATTGCTACCCCACTCTTATTGACAATATCTGTTGAGTGTCTATCGACGAAACAGTTGCTGAGGGGCTTAAGTTCTTCGACAACTGAGCCCAAAGAAAAAAAAAGAGGGGGGACTTCGCTGTTTGAAGAGAAGTTGCCAAATCGGAGGTGTGGGAGAATATTGGCACGTTCACATTTAGTCTATAAAATTTCCAACGATAAAGGTTCATCCATTTAATTGTGAGACCTACAAAGTGAAATTTGTCCCATATCTAAAAAAAATTGAATGAATAATTTTTGATATAAAAAAGTAAGGTAAACGAGACGAGAGAGTCTCATCTGCTGTTCAATTGGACTTATTTCTGTCAAACGGAACTATGTGCATCATGACGTGAGCCCGATTATGCATACATTCTTATAGGTATCAAGGCTCATGTCTCAATGCACATAGTTCCGTTGGACAGAAATACGTCCAATTATATCAGTGATTCGTAGTTGATCGTCAAAAACGTTTTTCTGATGCATGTTATTGAAATCACTCGTCATTATCATAGCTACTTTCTCTGAACTAATGATATTTTCCCATTGACTAGTTCATGAAAAGTAGTTTCGTTTATTTTTTACTGTGATAATACGTTTCTTCACAAAATATCCCAACGCTCCCATTTTATTTTTTTTAAATTGAGTCGTTTGGAAAGTATTTCAAGCATAGTTTTTTTTCATTTCTGACCATTAATATGTTTATATCAATCGTGATTTTATATACCTGATGTTTCCGTTGCAACTGTAATCAAGACCATACTTCACTTGTCGATTTTCTTTCCAACATTGTATTCTATCTCGTCACGGCCGGATTAAGGGGGTGGCCCATGGAAGCAAATCTAGGGGCGGCAATTTTGCACTTTTTTTAAATGTAGGAACAAAAAAAAATTGGATTTATAAAAAAAAAAATTAAACACGAGAAAAGGCTACAAAATCTCTCATTTCCTGAGAGTATAGTAATTTCTAATTTTGTCGTCTTTCATAGTGATACAAGAGACAGCACCTTTAATTAGTCGAGTTAAGAAAGAAACCAAACACACCGTTTGGCCTGTAACGGCGCGACTTACGAAGAAATGATGTCGAAGATTTGAGATGAAAAGGAGAAGCCCTCGGCGCGGAAATCGGCATGTAACACATGCATATTAGCGCCTACAACACTGCACGAATACTTCACGCATTATTGCATCAAACACAGCGCGGTTATTGCGGTCAGCGTGAAACGGATAGCGCCTACAAAAATGCATGAATACTTCACGCATTGCGCCAAACACAGTGCGGCCAGCGTGAGACGCATAGCGCCTACAAGACTGCGTGAATACTTCACGCATTGCGCCAAACACGGTGCGGTCGGCCCGGCGTGGGGCGCGGCGCGGCGGTGGAAGTTAAAATCATTAAACCAAATTTTGTGTTTTTTCTTTCATAATTTTTTAGGTATTGTCCAGGTATAGTGGTTCCCTACTGCAAAATGTAATCAATTTAACTCTCTTATAGATGGATCCCAACTGCCAAATAATGTCCGTCATTTAGCCACCCTCGGGACTGGAAGAGTAAAAATTATAAAACCGAGGGGTAGAATGAGTACGATTTAGTAAACAAGTTGTATTCACTGGAAAAAAAAAAAAAAAAAAAAAAAAAAAAAAAAAAAAAAAAAAAAAAAAAAANCTGGAAGAAAAACACATTGGATCTAGAGTCCAGACTCTTGAAAACATTGACAAGAAAAAAGACTCTTGATTCAATCAGATTTAAGCTTAAATCAAAAGGAAATCAAATTAAGAGGCTTGGTTCTTGACTTAAGCTTATACATCTGATTGAATCAAGAGTATTTTTTCTTGTCGATGTTTTTAAGAGCCTGGACTCTAGATCCAATGTGTTTTTTTTCCAGTGATAAGTGGGGTTTATGTCCATGAGTAATTTACAAAACCCAGGTGACGAACAAGTTACTGAGAACTTCAAAATATGGCTATTCAATATCAACCTGGCAACTGTTCATAAGTTGAGATCGAGCTTGACTTTGAAAGGAAAGCTACAAGAATAATGGAAAATCCAGGAAAGCAAGAGGACGAAGGGCGAGATTGACGGGAGCAGAGATAAAGATGGCTGCGAGAGGAGAGAAGGAAATTAGGTTCGGTAATCTGCGTCCTCAGATAAAAAGATCCTTGCCAAGCTCTACTAGCTGTCTCGATTTTGGATCCTGGCACCGGGTTCGGCTCCGGAATTCATCGGAAACCGTTGCCTCAACCTCATTCTCTCTCTATTTCTTCCCTCTTCTCTTTATTCTATTCCCTGTTGAAAATGGACGACTAAAATCATTTTGAAATCCAGTGGTGTTTGAGTGTGTCACATATTCGACCGTCGGATAGTGGACCGAGTCAATAGAAGAGGTCGGACAAAATTTGGAAACTTTAAACGCTTATAACTCCATTTATACAAAACTTTAAAATTCTGAAAGTGGTTCCATTTGTTTCCTCATGAAATTTTCCTCTGAAAGCACCCATTAAAATTTAAAATATGACGAAATAAACATAAAAAATTGCAGTTTTAGTAAACCTCATTCTCTCTCTATTTCTTCCCCCTTTTCTTTATTCTATTCCCTGTTGAAAATGGACGACTAAAATCATTTTGAAACCTAGTAGTGTTTGAGTGTGTCGCATATTTGACCGTCGCACAATGGATCGAGTCAATACAAGAGGTCGAACAAAATTTGGAAACTTTAAACGCTTATAATTCCGTTTATACAAAACTTTGAGGTTCCAGCAACGGTTCAATTGATTTCCTGGTAAAATTTTCTTCCAGAAACACCCCTTGAAACTTTAAGTGTGACGAAATAAACACCAAAACTCCTCTTTGGAGACTTTAAACGCTTATGACGCTATTTATACAAAACTTTGAGATTCTAAGTGGTTCCATTGGTTTCCTCTGAAATTTTCCTTTGAAAACAGCCCTTGAAACTTGAAATGCGACGAAATAAACACCAAAATTCTCAGTTTTAGTAAAGAAGTTCATGTCTGATCTTTCCTATTGACTCGATCCACTGTGCGTCGTGAGTGGGAAAGGAGCTTTATAGCCTACTGGAACATATTTTTCAGGCGAGCGAATTTTTTCAATGATATCAATGTCTATTTTTGAAGCTATTGACACTGCAGTTTTGCCCCCCAATAAACAGTCATTCCTAATTCTTCTTCATAATCAAATATACGAAACAACGGAGTGGGAGTTCTTGCAACGCGTGAGACTTTGCATGCCCTTAAAAATCTCATTTAGCCTTCATTTGGAGCAATAGGCAAAAACGGACCCTGAGTAATAATTGTGGTATTCGCAGGCTAGTATCATCTAGAAGCAGTTCAATTAGAATTTGTACCCTTCTTTTCTCTTCTTTTCATCGTTTAAGTGCTGAATGAGATTGGACGTAGGCATGCGAGGATTTATTTAAATGAGTCTAAACTAAACGTTCAATAAAAAAAATTGTGTAATAAATATTAATCACCATTTATTATAGAAATATGTGGTATACAACAATGTAAGTACATTCTTAAAAGGTAATATATACACTTACGTATATCATTTTTGCTTGACCACATTGCTAGGAGTCTCCAAACAAATCATGTGATTTTACTACTGCGATTATGTACAAAATAAATTCGAATTATTCTACGTATTTGAATTTGCTAAACGTGTGTCTATGTGGGGCTAAAATGAAAATGAAATTGAAGTATGAAAATTAAAAAATATTCTCATTTGAAAGATCAGACTTCTTATAGCAGCTGGCGATTTTTTTTCTCTCGATCTTAACTTTTTAAGTTAATTAGTCTCACATATCTTGGTGAGAACCTGGCAATTCCCATTTCTCCAGACGACATGAAGATAATATTGAACATCAAAATAAAAATTTTCATGAGCTTTTTACGTAAAATGTTCGATAAAATTCTCAACGAGTGGGTGATAAATTGAATATGATATAATCACTCATTTAGCAAACACAAACATTTCACATATGAAGGAATAATCATTCCTCAATTATTGCATTCGTCCTGCTTAAGACCTGAAGTTTGATGAAAGGAAAAGTAGAAGAGGAAATATTCCAAATTAGACATACTCAATGTAGGTGTCAAATAACAGGAGAACATACACATCTTTGCGCAGGAGTCATCAACATAATTTTGTAAGATATCACACAAGAGAAACATGAATTTCAAATTATTAAAGAATTATTGCACTTTTCCCATGAAACCAAATAAAAATTCTATTCGATAATTTTTCACGAAACAGTACTGAAAGAGCTTGTTGAAAAGTCTTACATATGAAAACAGCATATTAAATATGCCTTTGTCGTATGTATTTATTATAACATATTGAACTGTCGATATTAATCGAACTAATGTTTTCGAGTACCTATTCCTTTCCACTCCAATTATTTCTATTTATCGATTCTCTCCGTTAATACTTGCCATGGACACCATTCTACAAATAGAAATTGACAGTAATTTATTGATGCAAGCCTTTGGATTAAGTTTACAAGTTCGAATTACCAAAAGGAGACACATTGTTATTAAAATATCTCAATATTCCTTTGCGAATTAAAAATGACCGCACCTACTTGAGAACGATCAGTCAATAGTAATCTGGTTTCACAATATATATTTATTGAGACTCATAGAAGTAATAAATTTATTAGTTTCATTCAATATATGTGAAAGTAAGCACCGTGAAATGCGAATAAGAGAGACATTTTCCGAATCTGATAATTTTAACTACGTATACCTGTTGAGAAGACGAAAGAATCATAAGCGATAACGATTGGATGCTTCTTAGTACTCATCTGATTTTTTTATTCTCGTAATATAAACCAAAATATATTGAGTAAAAACAATTCTACGTAAACAAAACTGTATAAAACACATTTACAATTCATAACAAAAAACGAACATCCTCTTAATCCTTACAACAAACGGAGACATCCCAGTCAAGTGGGTTGAAACGGAAATCACAAAACATGTGCATCTTTACAAGTAATTATAACAATAAGAAGAAAAGGGAGGAGAAAATCATTTACACTATTATTCTTTTCATTATTTCTATGAATCCCATTCCCTTTCGGTGAGAATAGCATCTTTGTATATCAGCTGTATTTACAAATATTTTAATTTATTTACAGACAAAGTAACGCTCGTGCGATAAGGACCACTCGTGGAATAAACTTCATCTCCAATTTTCAATAAGGGAGAGAGAGAAATAAATGACAGATAAATATTGCTTTGTAATGCTGAAATGATAATACTTTAAGGATAATAATCGATTTAGGTACATCAGTTAAAAATTCTATCAGTTAGGTAACTATTTGTATTTCTTCCTCTTTTTCTGAAAAAAAAAAAAAAAAAAAAAATAGTTACTTTTAAATAATTGCCTGAAACAGAACTGAATGTCATGTAGACAATGAAACTTCAGAGACTCGTACCTCCATTTTTTTCTATCAAAGCAGAAAAAATAAATGCTATTGCTTGACATTTTCACAGAATTTACTCGTATTACACTTAAGGAAGAAAAATCAGTGAAGTTTTCAAGCGATGCTGTTGAGTATTATATTCCCATTTAAGAAATAAAGTACAACAGGAAATCTGTAACGTTACAAATCAAGATACGCGTTACTGCAGTTTCACCGTTGACATGTTAGTTTAGTTAACTTATTTTCGTTTGTGAGTAATATTCATGTCGTGTTTTTTGTTTCCACAATGTTCTGTCAAGACTTGCAGGTGGGCACAGCGAAGCCCCATAATTTTTTTCCATAGAAAATTGTGATTATTTATCAGTCGATTACGTCCAACAGTTCTTACATTTCGATAGGATTTTTCCGTAAAAGATTCGAAGGCAAAAATCCACAAAAACTACAAACCTATGTATGCCATGAAATTTGATTGAAATAATAACCCACCATTAAAATTTTTCGGCATAAAAGTAGAATACTCTTTTTGGAGGCACTGATTCAACTTAAAATATCTTCCTTGAATCCCAATTTTTATAATTTTTCATGAAGAGGGCTATAATTATCATCATACCACAAAGCATGTCACCGGTCGAGAACATGTAGGAAAAACTAATTTTTTAAACATTTTAAGGTCGCTAATTCAAATGAAATATTCCGTATTGATGTAACTAGCATTATGTGATAATTTGCGGGGACTTAAAACAGGGATATTCAGTCAAATAACCGTGGGTCCTTTGCTTATCTCAGCATACAAAGTTTGGGCACACAAATTCACGCAAAATAACGCCCATTTTTCACCTTAAATCTCCAAAAATGCTAAGTTGTAAGTCGTAAAATCTTACTTTTTATTTGCTTCTTGCCGCTATGCGTTAATCTTAGCGTTACATATCGCTCCGGGGGGAGAAAAGGCGGAGAATGCGATGCAGGCGCGCTAGAAGAGGGAGGAGGAAGTCCAGGGTTGGGTTACGTCATGCCCAAATTGGCTCGTAGTGCCAATCGACCGATTTTAGGTATTTTATTCACACTGCCATGCTAAGATTAACACCAAAGGAGTCATCAAACGTTTTCAAATTTCAGTTGATAAAATACGGATATTCAGGGAAACCTGCAGATAATTTGTTGCCAATTTTTCAGAGAATTTTATTCGAATCCAGATCGATATTATCTGAAAATATTCATAACTCTTTTTAAATATAACCATTTTATTGGAAGCAATGTGGCAAGCCTCGAATGTTCACAGCGGGCTGATTGTTGAAATTGGTAGACAAAGCGTTAGACAAAAAGGATATGGTAACATCGTATTGGTGGAAGCGGGTACTTGCAATGGACAGAGGAGGTAGGTAATAGACTAAATAACGGCAACCCTTGAGGAACCCTTTAGTTAGTCCATCATTTTCTCCCTTAGTCTATAAGAATCATCCCATTTCAACCAACGGGATTGCTGCATACTCGATATGTCTTCTTTGTCTATCGCTTTGTCTATAAATTTCAATAATCACCCCGCTGGGGTCTTCTCCTTGGCACGGCAGATCTACTCTGTCTCTTAGCACTGCAACGTAGAAACATGCAAAAATTCCTACCCTTTTGAGCAAGTAACCCAAGGAATAATGAGGGAATCTATCTTTTCATCCGTGGAAACTCAATAAATCTCTCTACAAAAATAACATTTCTCAGCTAAGTTGGAAATACTCCTGACCGTAATCATTGGCTATATTGCTTAAGAAGTTGAAATCCGAGGAGCTGTTGCTATTATCGGCCGACGTGGAATTTGGGTGCACCTGCTGCGAGGGTTCGTTATAAAAGTGCTGGAATGTAGTGAACTGGTCCCCGGAGGAGTCCGTCCGCACGCTGTTCGGCGGCGTCATGATCGTCGAGGGAACGGAATTCGAGGACGGGAGTCCGGGGTTCGCGGCCGGGAACTCCGGGGACGCCACCGTATACTGGTTCGGCACCTCCTCGGAAACCGGTTGCTGGCCGTGCTGGTAGTAATCCGACTTGCAGGTCCCCGAGTACTCGTTGTTTATCGTCTGCGAGTGTTGGGTGTGGTGGTGGTAGTTCGGATGGCACAGATCCGAAGAGTAGAACTCGCTGGGGGCGTCCGGGGTATTCGAAGAGGAATACATATTATGCCCCACGTAGGAGCCGTAATTCGTGCTACCGGGCAGGTATTCCATATCCGTCGAAAAGTGAGTTTGATAGTTCCTATAGTTATTAGTATTCGGGTAGTCTTGGTTCGGATACCCATTATAGTATTGCGTAGGGTATTGGGTCTGCTGGACGGTGTTCCCGCCATACTGCCTCTGCGTCACCTGGGACCGTGGGGTAATAGGGGTTTGTACACCACCGTTGAACCGGTTCCCCATCGGAGGCCGATACGTATCCGTGCTCGGTTGGTGCATCCTCTGGTTGTACATCTCCCCGCGGTAGCACTGGCGGAACTGGGTGGCAGGCATCCGGTAGTTCTCGTGGTGTCCGCCAGGGTTCGGGACCGGCGCTCGCATCGCCGTCTGCTGGCTCGCAACCGGTTGGTAGGTCGGGGAACCGGTCGCGCCAGGACCCGGACACCTGACGATCTGGATCATGGATGGGGACATTATCCCGCTTTGGACGGGGCTGGAGTTGAACGTAACTGCCGGATTGCTCGGGCTGCGTAGTCGGGTTTGGTTCGCCATCGAGTAGACACTGTTCGGGCTAGGTTGGGACTGGTTGATGGTCGACGGCGTCACCGGTTTCACGGGGATATCCGGTAGATTCCGGTTCACAGCCACGTCTTTGGTGATGATCGGTGTTTTCCGGTTGATCATCGATGGGGTGTTGGTGCCGCTGTTGATCGGCGAATCGCACATGCTTCCTGTCGACTCCATCTTGATCCTGGACGGGTTCTCTATCTTGACCGGTTCCCGTTTGATGGGCAGCGCTCTGCCGGGTGACGTCACCATCCCGCTGCCCTCGTTGGAGCGGGAGTCTTCTTCCTTGTCGTAGCTGCTGTTGTTGCTGGAGACGCTGGAGGCGCTGTTGTCGTTGCTGTTGGTGTTGAAGTTGCTTCTGCTCCGGCCGTGGTCGCTGCCCAGGAGCCCGGCGGGGAGGTCGCAGTTCTGGCAGCTCTTCTTGTCGTCGGAAGTGTCGCTGCTCTTCGACTTGCCACCGCCTCCGGAGCCGACGGATTCCTTCTCGTCGCCGTCCTCGCCTTGCTTGCTCAACGTTTGACGTTTGTGCTTCATCCGCCTATTTTGGAACCACACCTTCACCTGGAAACAGAAAAACGGAACATGGGTAAGGTAATAGTTTTGAATGGAAGGGAAGACATAAGTTAAGTTGGCTAAGATACTTCGAGTTGAGTTAAGTTACGCCTTGTCCACACGAGTGCAGTTTGGACGAATTAGTTCTGCGAACAGCGGGTTTCAGGAACAAGTTATAGGTGAGTTATAACAAGTTCCTGGAACAGTTCCGTTCGAAGTTCCGCGAACCGCGCTCATGTGAACAAGGTCTTAGGTAAGGTTGTTTGAGAAAATAACTTTTGGAAAAATGACTCCATTGTGTATTCTGCGTTATCTTCAATTTTGGTTCAGCGATCGAATAGACCACCAGACACGGTAGGAATACAACGGACCACTGATCACACTATATGCAGTCGTGCTAAGGAAGAACGCCGTATGAACATTCGAGAATCGCTAAATTTAGTCGGATGAAACATATATTTCTGAGATAAGTTATGCTAAGTGTTAAGTTATGTTTTCCCTGAAATTTTCAGATATTAACTAGGTATTAAGTTGTGAACAAAATTCCTTGAAAAAATTGAAGAAAAAATTCGCAATTTCCTCAGCAAATTCGTTTTTTATCGAGAAAAATGTGGCAACATCTGAAGACCCATTAGGATAGTACTCTCATCAAATGTTTACGCGAAATATTTTCCACGTGGAGAACTACTGAACGTAATTTTCCTAAAGTTTCAGTGATTTTTCTTCTCCCTGTAAAGAATATCGACGGTGAAACTACCAAACCACGTATCTCGGTTTGCGACGTCGCAGACTTTCTGTCATACTTTATTTTTTAAATGAAAAACTACTTAACATCCAGTCTTGAAAATTTCTGTGATTTTTTCTCTTTGTGCGGAGAAAATTCCGTGAAAATTTCAAGGAATGATATTGATTTGGTCTACTTCAAAAAAATAAAATGTGAGCATAGATTTTTAAACACCGCAAACGAGATACGTGGTTTGGTAGTTTCACCGTCGATATGCTACGAAGGCTTCAAGCCATGATACTGGTTTGGTCTCCTATCAAAAATAGAATAAGAGCGTCGGAGATTCTGAAACACCGCAACCGATATCTGCATTTCTGCAGTTTTACCGTCGGTATGAAGAAGGAAATGGTAAAAAAAATTGGATAACAATGTACGTGCGCTGCCCGATTCTCGACTTCAATTTTTTTTACTCCTCACAGATCCAGTCCGAACCGCCTTAATTCAGAAACCACGAATACGAACAACCAATGAGAGATGAAAAAGCCAGCCGAGTCAGCGGTCGGGTCATCCACGANATGGTCGGACCGGACGGTTATTACTCCGTTACGGAGGGCCGTGGCGGAAATATTACAGTGACAGAGTTATGACAATTTAATTGACGTTTCCGTTGCATTCGTCATTAGCCACCCCCTCCTCCCTCCGTGCCCCCCCTCCCCCCGGGTTCGTCTCGGGCGTCGCAATCCCCGGCCGGGCCGCGCCGCGGCGGCCATCGTGTGTCGTCTCGGAGGTAATTCCGCCGCAGCAACTCCCAACGCCACGGAACACCGGTCATCTCCGACCCGCCCCCTTCCGCACCACCAGATCGCCCTGGATAAATTTGAATTTCGACCAAAGGGTGCTCCAAAATGTCGCTGGAAGTAACTATTAACCCTCTATGGCACGAATTAATTTTGGATCTCAGATTCTGGGGGATACTAGTCTATTCAGTAGCTTACATAAAAAACATGCACTGGAAAAAAAAAACACATTGGATCTAGAGTCAAGACTCTTAAACACATCGACAAGAAAAAATACTATTGATTCAATCGGATTTTTGCTTAAACCAGCAAGAAGAACCAAGCCACTTAATTAGAGCGGATTTCCTTTTGATTTGAGCTTGAATCTGACTGAATCAAGGGTATTTTTTCTTGTCAATGTTTTCAAGAGTCTGGGCTCTAGATCCAATGTGTTTCTTTTCCCAGTGTAGGGTACCAACTTTTTTTTTAAAATTTTTAATTTTTGGGAATTATTTATTCAAAAAAAGAAAAAACTAATGCAAATTTGCAAAATCACGCGACAAAGGATAGATTCAATTTTTAAAAACCCAAATAATTTGTTACAAATTTGTAACGCTATGCCATTAAGGTTTAACCAACAACGTTAACTATGATTGGATGACGTGGTGCGGTTGAAACCTCGTCCCTTGCATGGGGAATCATTTCGGTCCCTTCGAAAGTTAACCATTGACATCCTAAATTTTTGTCTTTTGAAAATTTTAAAATCTAGTTTTTCGAAGGGGACGGAGCTCGCCCCGGAAAATTAAAAAAAAAAAAACCCTCCAGATTGAATTTTAAGCAGTTTTAACATACAATGTGCATTATTTGAAATTTGAAAATTGACGAATAATGCCCCTTTTACAGAAATGTTATTTTGGTAGGTGGCCCATTTATTTCGGCGGTTTTGAGAACTTTTGGTTTAGAAAACTTGGTTAAATAGAATCTGTCTTGATATCATTTCAGTAAATTTGTAGAAGAACTGTTTTTCTCTCCCTTTTTTCCCCCTTTCTTACTTTTCCCTACTCCTCCCCCCCCCTCTGTTTTAGTCCGATCCCCGGATCTGCCACTGCCGGGATAACTTCCTATGAGACATCCTATATAACATCCTATGTAACAACATCGTATGAAGACTGAGCAAAAACTTTCTGGTAACCCGGTAGAGAGGCGCAATCTGCCGGGCGATCATGGCTACGCCGCATTCCTCCATTCCATGGGAACGCATCCAGGCTGGGCCGACGGACCCCGGCCACGATTGGACTTATTGGCGGATTAGAACGTGATCTCGCTCGAAATAATGAGCCACCAATAAGCTGCCCTGCAAAAGCTCTGCCTCCATCCGCCCCATTCCAGCCATAACCCGAAGAAACACTAATCTCCAATTAAGACCATACGCACATCTGCTGTTTGTACTTTGCGCTGGTAGTGTATCATTCACCACTTCTGCGGCTAGGAATAGAGTCGGCCCCCCGGCAGGCTCCTAGACTAAGCCCCGATTCGCTATTGTAGGATTCCAGGATTTAGCGCAGTGAGGGGAAGGGGAGGGGCTTTTGCTGCTCTAATTGCGGGCTGTTCTAGGGAGGGAATTTTTTGGTCCTGTTGTGGTTAATTTGAGTCACATTAGTTCCTAGTGTATTGAAAATTTTGAGTGGCTCCATATGATGATATTCTCGTCATAAAGCCACTGGTTAGGGTTAGAGTAAAAGTTTCAAAAATCACGTTTTTTCATTAAACGTATACGCGGAGAAAGTCAGATATTTCGAACATTTCAAAATCTATTCGACCCCAGATTGCGGCTCTCATAAAAAAAAGTGAAAATAGCGCAAGCAGGATTAGCTACTTAAAAAGAAAAAATTGAAAAAAAAGAAAAAAAGTCACACAAAAAGAATCATTTGAAGAAACAGTTACACAACTTTTGGAGAGGTGGTTAAATTTTGGGAAGGAGCATTAATTTTCTGTCTAATGATTGCGAACATTGGATATAATCACAATATTGGATTAGAATGATATTTCTGAGGCCAACATTAAGCGCCTTCATTCCTTCGTACATGCAATACATGCTTCCATGTATACCTCACTCCTCTGCTGGAAATACTGCTGTGCTGAGGAAAAACGCCGTAAAAACATTCTTTCAGTGCCGATTTTTTCCGATAAAGTATTCATTTTTGAGGAAAGCTCTGCACATTTGTTCTGAAAATTTTTGGATACGATAGATTATAGATTCCTAATTGAAGTTCCTGAAAATTTTAAAGAAAAATATGCCCAAGTTTCCCAGGAAATTCTGATTTTATCGATGGATATTTGGCAACAGCTAGAAGCTCGTACGGTGTTTTTTTTCTTGCAGAATAGGCGTAACTCCCGTTTCGCGTGATCTCCAAAAAACATGAAGCAATACTTATGTCAATTAACTGGAGTTTTATTTTTATTGATCAATAGCAACATTGAGGTGACACTTTTTTTTCTCTGAGGTATTTTAAGCGATTTTTCATCGAAACTAATAGGATGTAGCTATAAGAGCTCGTTGGAAAAGCGTGACATTTAAGTGATCGATGTATTGTATGGATTATTTACCTGTCTTTCAGTCAAATCTAAAGATGCAGCTATTTCTATCCTCCTAGGTCGACATAGGTATTTGTTAAAGTGAAATTCCTTTTCTAGTTCTAGTAATTGAGTATTCGTATAAGCAGTCCGTAATCTCCTTGGTAGTCCATTCTCTGAAACAGATTAAAACTTATGTTAGATAACAAGTATTTTGCATACTTTTAAGAATATAAAGTCAAGTCGATCAATCTTTGGGCCGTTCTGATGTAGTCTTCTCAAAATGCCGAGTTATCTTATTATCATCTGAAACGATTATTCGTTTTACTTATTAAAGGGAAAAAAATCACAATCGGGAGGTCGCATTCTCAACTTTTGTAGACTTACGGCACCTCACCGTGTTTAGTGGGCTGTACAATGTCACAAAAGTTATTTTTATACTTGGTTATGAAAAAATACTTGGTTGGTTTTTATACTTCGGTTCTTCAAAATAGGACAAATTTATACACTGATATTAAAATTTGAAACACTGGCCAATATTGAGACAAATTATTCAGAAAATTGTTTAAAATTAAATATTTTTGCCTCAAGATACTTCTAGCATTCAAATATTTTCAACACGTTCTTTATTTAAAAACGCAATACATATCGGCAAGAAGACTCCTGCATGATTCGTCAAGCAGACGAAACTATCAGTCATAAAGATAATCTGCTATTTTCTATATCGCGCAGTAATACTGGAGGGAAGCGTCTCTCATCCCAAGAAAAACATTTTCCTCTTGAGTCTAGTCCATTTCCCTTAGAATCCAAAATTCAATCTGGCGTTTTGACAAATGTACCGTGACAAGCCGTCGAACAAAACGATATTTGAATATTTATCCCAACCAACCGGCGACATACACTTTTCTCGCTAGAGCGTCTCATGAGTTACACAACTGCCGTGATAGCGAAGACAGCAGTAAGTCCATTTCTGTATGAGCTATGGTAAGCATACGCTGATATGTATCTCGAGGTTCATCCCAGCATGCACTTACTGCTCTCTTCGCTATCACGGCAGACAAGGAGTTCCGATATTTGCTACATTCATCTTACCACTTGAGGAAGTACACGAGCTTGGAGGGAAACGATGGGGGGGTGCCTTTGCGGGGTGGAAGGGATACGGTTTTGATATGAGATGACAAGTTTTATTGAAAGGGTGACTCGAGGTTGAGACGGACTAGGAAGGAAGGGTCGATAGTGGTTTTGGTGGTTGATATTAAACTATCGTCTACCTGCTGCTGTGACATATGGAAGATGAGATTTAGAGTGACTTATGAAATAACTTCGAATATGACAGCTGTTTGGAAAACAGGATGGAATCCCGGGAAAGGACGGACAAGAGGTATTAAAGTTGAGAGTGTGCGCGCAAGGAATATGGCAGCAGCTAGAAGTAGCAAATACTGCAGTGCCGTGAAATTTTAAAGAGCGTTTCTTTTAGACTATCCACATGAAAAAAATCTAGTAAAATAAGGTGAACCATGCAGCAAAAAAAAAAACAAAAAAAACAAAAAAAAAACAAAAAAAAACAATTCAGCCATCCACAGAAGAAGAGGTTAAATTTTTAACAGGAAATTACCATACGACGAATGAAAAATAATATTCAAACAAATAATATTAATACATAACCTTCAAGAAGACAAAAAACTAAAAACAAATATATTGACACAATACACGGTCTTCACCACCCAGAAGACCCTCAAAAAATTTGTTCAAATTTATTAGTGATATAGTTTGGACCAGCAAGCAAGGGAAGATACATTTATCGAGGTGGGTCAAACAAATAGTTTTTTAAGTTTCTGAAGGAAAAACTTTCTAGTATCACGAAGAGAAAGCTGCTAACTGCTCATTTCATTCTTTCACATCAAGAGAACGCAGAGATAAACAAATATCTCTTGAGGTCCAAACGAGGCAGATTATAAAATTTGAATAACTCTCTCAAAGCTGCAAGTTCTAGGCAACAGAATTTCAAATAGCCTTAACAACGGAACATTTTTATTGTACGAGTCACTATTTAAATTCAGACATAAAAGTTACGTTATTTCACCCTCTAGTAAGCTGTTTAGCAACATGTTTCAGAGTTTAGCCTACAGTTCATCAAAACACTTTATGTTTTCTAAAAACATTTGCCCAACAGTCTAGGAAGATAATTTCAAAGGCTGAGTGTCTGGATTCTAAAAGCTAAAATTTTTCCATTTGTTGTGAAGCAGGCTAGAACGACATCTCTTGTCTCTGTTCAAATTGCAGTTCTCGTTTTCTTCTGCTCGGCGGGAATTTTCCCATAAAGGCAGGCAGGCTGCTTCGTGTAGGACCGATTATTTATAAAAGGTTTGCACGGAGAAAATAGGTACAGGGTTGTCAAATTCTAGGAAGCGCCATGGATGAAGGATTATTTCACTGGGAAAAAAACACATTGGATCTAGAGTCCAGACTCTTATAAACATCGACAAGAAAAAATACTTTTAATTTAATCGGATTTTTGCTTAAATCAAAAACCAAGCCTCTTAATTTGAGCGGATTTCCTTTTGCTTTAAGCAAAAATCTGATTGAATCAAGAGTATTTTTTCTTGTCGATGTTTTCAAGAGTCTGAACTCTAGATCCAAAGTGTTTTTTTTCCCATTGTTTCTGAGCGAGCATAAATACGTAACTCAATACAAAAAACCTTCCATTGCAATTCTGGCTCCACCTCCTCCTTCCCTCCCGACGGAAAATTGCAGAGATCGAATTCGAGGAGCCAATGGGAATGGGAGTTGTGAAACGGCGCGGAGACAATAATAATGCTTTGCGAAAATACACCAACAAGGAATTCCGCTAATTATAGCCGTGGAACGGACGTGGTCTGGACGACGCGACGGCGGCGAAACGATAAGATTTGTGACAGAGTTCGCGGTACGTTAAACATGACTTGCAGCATCGGAGGATGAGGCAAGGAGCACTTTGGCCCGGCCCCTTGGTGCTGTTGCTGGAACAATGTACTTTACTAAAAAGTCCACCCTTGAATACATGCGAAAATAGTAACTTCGTGTGCTAAAATCGCGGATTTAAAGCAAAATTTGAATTAAGTCACATCGATAAGTTGTGTATGCATCGCCGGAACACAATCAAATTAGGTAATTTGACAAATGCCTAGCCAATAGTTTAATAGATACATTTG
>NW_017547290.1:474120-489540 GCF_001854935.1 Bemisia tabaci
GGGGGGGCACAAGTAAAATCGTATAAAATATTTATAATCCCAGGGATGGCGTTCGCCACCCGGGCCTCGGAGCCTGCTGGCCCTTGTGCCCTGATGATAGTAAAAGGTAGATGTGTGAGAAAGTAGAGAATAGACGGGGAAAAATAGGAGAAAAACTGGCGTCTCTCTGAAACCCATTCTAAGACAAAATTATTACTTTCTGGACCCAAGACCCAGAAGGAAAAATTAAGGGCCCGGCCCTGGTTACACAACTACTATCTACTTTTACGTGAATCAATTTTATTTATGTGTCCACTCAGGTATATATCAATGTGCAGCTAATTGTTTTTAATCATACCTACAAATACCTCGATACACAAATGCAGCAGTTTAAGAATGTTTTCCCCACAGAGCGATTTCAAAGTAATAACCAGCAAAATATCTCGCAAAAAATAAAGTTGTAAACAAATAATGAAGAAATAACTTGACGAAATTGAAAAGATTTTGCTATGAGATTGATTCGAGGTCTATACAATTTTTTCAGTTTTTCATGTTGAGCGGTTTTTAATACTCTGCAGAGCACCGCGTCGAAATTTCAAACCATACTTTTCAATATGCACATTTGTGAAAAATCTTTGAAATGAATTCCAAAGCTTGCAAAACGCTGGTGATTAGGGACTACCTCTTCGTAGCAAAACGCAACAACTTTCCCCGGCAATTTGGCAAACATTGTCTTAATTTTTCTAAATTTCACGACACCATTGAACAGAGAAACTTGCGTGTCAAATACTGTTGAGATATGGCAAAACAAGCATTGGCAGCAGAACAAGGCTCTTAAACTCACACGGCGCTTAGATACAACTATTCGTGCTTCATGGATGTGATTGAAGTATCATCAAAATTGAAGGCGAAATGAGACATCTGCTCTTGACTCCGATTTCGTGCCGCGCTGGGGGACGACCTTTCTCTATCGAAAGGAATCAACGATCCCAATATCCGAGCATATTTACGGCAAAACTTCAAAACCACGCAACTCACTTTGCAACGTTGCAGATTTTCAGTCTTAATTTGATTTTCCAAAAGATGGAACCGCGGCAGACACTTAGTCCAGTCATTTGGTGTTTTTATGCGGTTTTGAGAGCGGAGCTCTTTTTCTCACCAGATTTCTTACCTTTGGTGGAGGGTCTTAAACGAGAATCCAAATTCAACCCCCTACAAATTATGCCCCCCACCCCTAATATTGAAAAAAAGGTGGATTATCGACTATCTTCTCACGGGTTTTAAGCGATAACTCGGGAACTGTTGAACTGATAGATAGGGAGAAGGAACTGTTGAACGGTATATATTCTTCTCTCTTCCGTAAATATGACTTTGAGAGAAGTAATCATTTAAAGTCGAAGAATACTTGCTTAAAACTGAGCATATTTCGAATTTATCAACACAGAGAAATTGAACAAACCGAATTCTTTTGGAAGAGATAATCGAAAGGACCTGCACAAAGGTGTCTTAAGGTGATTCGATGGACGCCATATTTTGTGTCAAAACGGCATGCGATATATCGCATCAATCGGTTCCATTTTTTCAGCTACTCGTCATTTTTCTCCAATTTTGAGATCGCAATTCTGTTGTCAGGAGACTAAAGCACTCATTTCCCAATCTTAACAAACAAATTCAACGTAATGAAGGCGTGGTTTTTTTAGAGAGAAAATATAGCATTAGAGTGCAGTTTCGATATCAGTATCGAATGCGATGTTTTCTCTCTAAAAAAACCACGCCTTCATTACGTTGAATTTGTTTGTTAAAATTGGGAAATGAGTGCTTTAGTCTCCTGACAACAGAATTGCGATCTCAAAATTGGAGAAAAATGACGAGTAGCTGGAAAAATGGAACCAATTGATGCGATATATCGCATTCCGTTCTGACACAAAATATGGCGTCTATCGAATCACCTTAACAGCAACGCTACGAATCAAGCACTCTACGGCCGATGGAGACTTACGTCAACTTAAAGTTTGCGTCACCGACTGGTCAGTCTGACTGTGAGTAAACAAACGTTAAGGGCGAGTCATGGTAGGGAACAACAGTGAATGAAACATGTTGCTCTTTGGAGTAATTGAGCAAACTTCTGCAATAAACCCCCGCTTTCGCATCATGAAAAGGGGCGGCAGTTCAAAGTTGGGACTACCGCCTTCTTTGTTCCCACGGACTCTTCCGTCAACCCTTTTGTTGGTCGTTTCCAGTGTTGAGAGATGTAAATGCTGTGATTTCGATAAGAGCAGACTTAATGTAATCAATCGTGAGTTTAATTCGTTCTTGTTTTTTGCTTACTGGCAATAAACTTCGTTTTTTCTCAAGTGATACCGGCTCACAAAATAGTGAAAAGAGATTTAAAATCCAGTAAAAGATTGGCGGGAAGGAGTGGAGGGGGAGATCAGACGGTGTAATCTGCCCGATGATTTGTGGGAGGATCGATTCCGATGGCGATTTGGAGTCGCAGAGCGCTCTAGTGCGCTGAGGTAGCGGCTAGATATGTATGTAGATTTAAAATCATTCATCAGCCCTTATTCGGAGGAAAATCGTGCGTTAAAAATCCAGAAAACTGGAAATCTCAATACAGATGGAAAAAGCTCATTCCGGCACAACTTACCCCAAAGATTTTTATTAGTTAATTTTTTTTCTCAATTATAAATGTTTTACTTGTGGGAATGACTTCAATCCTTTCACACCTGTCCATAAGAATGAATTTGAATCGGGAGAAATTCTAAAAACCCGATTTGTTAGCATGGCAACCTAATGTTATCTGAATATGAGAGTTGGCGCCGACCATTTTCTAGTATTGACCCTACGCTCAGACTGTTCTGTGTTTTCATTGATAGGTTTCTACGCAGTTGAGCTTTTGTTGGGCATTTCTATTTCATAGGGCTGGTCATTAATTATTCTCTCCATTGAAACCAAAGGTCATTGTGAAACCTCAAGCCTTGATTGGGATTAAAATCAAAGCGCCAAGAAAGCAAGTAACATTGCTTTGCCTTTATGTTGTCGCACTACTCCAGTCCAGTGACGTGCCCCCTATTCACGGTTCCTTTATTAACTTCCGTCTCACTCGATCTTGACTATACTCATTCGAAAATCCTCACCGAGAAAAAATTATGGTTATAATTACCATATTAGTGGTGTTTAATATGAACTCTTAATTAGTAGTTGCCATAACCAATAATAGAGATATTTTTACCATTAAATGGTAATTTTCCGTATCCAATAATAGAGATATTTTTACCATTGAATGGTAATTTTACTACCGCACACTTGTAAAATTACGATTGCCCCAATAAAAATATCACTATTATTGGTCATGGCCACTACTAATTAAGAGTGCATATTGAACACCACTAATATGGTAATTATAACCATAGTTTTTTCTCAGTGCTCGATCTTAAAAATCGCTGTTTAAACCGATACATGCAAAAAAAATGAAGATTTAAACCCAGAATTTCATATTGATAGATTTAAGGGGAAATATTAATTGCTTGGTTTTGAACTAAGTCAACATCGCACCGAAATTTATTTTGGTTGTGAATCAATAATAATTGTAGTATTTTTTTGAGGAACCAGTCGATGTTTTTCAAGCATGGATTTATTTAACATGCTGCACGAGTTTTTCGCTCGCATAGTAAATAGTTGTGTGCTTAAAAAACACGGCAATTACCAGTATCTAACACTGAATTGTCCGAATTAATCGGCAATGAGAAGTTCAGCTAATCCCACAGTAATTTCAGGCGATTTATTTTTAAACGCCCCTCATACGTAGACAATCGTGCTGAAATAAAAAGAACACATAAAAAGAACCTAAAGTCTGAGAGAACAAATCCTGATAATTTATCCTTTATATCCACGGACAACTTACCCAATCATTGGACATTGGTCAGTAGCAATATTTCTACTAGTCCTTTCTAGAGGAGTATAGAAAAAAAATGGTGGGTGAAAAGTTCATTTTTATCCTGAAATTATTCGGTCCATAGTGTGATCCTTAGATGTGTGGGTCACCAATTGGCCAATTTACGTGATCAATTTTTTTTTCTTCTTCATTACTCTCCAGAATAAAATTAAATTCAATTTTTCCCCCCCGTTTTTTACTGAAGACTAGACGGGAGTGAGTGAAGAACAGAGGGTGAAGAAATGAGTGACGTGGTAAATAGAATGATGGCTGAAGCTTGTCAAGTCGTCGTCGTAGTCCTTAGTCTGCCACTAGGAGAAGATGGCTTGTAGCTTCAGCAGGGATCGCGAAAAGAGGAAGGGGTGGTGGTATTGACAAACTGCTCGTAAAACACTGCATTTCTCTCCGTAAATTCCGAAAGGATGGTATAAAATCATGATAAATGCAGTAATTTCATCATGGAGCAACCTCAGCCCTGCGTGCGTCCATAAAAATTGATCAGGAGCCAATACTTCCTGGGAAGTCGAAGTTTTCCACTTTATGAGCACTCCAACTTTTTTGGATTTCTTTTTGATGCAAATTTTCAAAACGCTCGTGAAACCTTTAGCCCCGCGCTAGACATAGTTCGCAATAAATTGCGATTACCGGGTAGACTATGTCGCTACTACAACCAAGTGTTGTATGTGGCTTATCCATCAAAAGAAGAGGCTCTTTTTTATCAATATCGATTATAATAAAGCTGAAGTATGTTGGAATTCTCCCTTATGCACTGTAAATTGACTATCCTCTTGATGCACGGATCTCATTATATTGACTGTTTGAATTTGCATTCATTGACCGAATGATACAGCAATATTTGTAAAATCATGATGAAAAATTGCTATTTCATTGCACTAAAGTATAATTTTATTTATTTTCGTTATTCCTCATTGATTTTTGCGCATCCTCGCCATTCTTCGACATTTTTTACGTATTACTAAGCTGGCCATTTTCTCTGCCTGCACGCATGGATTTATTTTTTATTCAATATAAATTTTGCCTGTCAAAATCATAGAATTTTTTCTCCCGTATGTTTAATTCTTTCAATGGCAAAATCTTGTTATCTTTCGCAAGGATCTATCTCCTAATAGGTCATTCTGTTGAGCCCCTTTCGAGATCTGTTAAAACTATCTTTTATATGGTGCGATTTTAAGGATCTCCTTAAAACCCCTTTAATCACAAACAAGAGGCTCTTCAGAAAAGCGGAGCTATTTAGAGAAGTACTTTAAAACAGTGTTCAGTAATTAGGCACTAATATTCTATGCATTTTTTATGCGCATTTTACATAAATACGTTCAAATATTTCACAACGTTCAGTTTCGTGGGTTAAATTGGCAACCTATTAAATAAGCTGAAAAGGGGGTTGATGGGAGGGGGTTCAGCCTGAGCCTTTCTCTTTCTCAACTTATTTGGTGACAGCTCGCAACGCGCGCATCAACTCCCTTCCAACTTCACCCCCCTCACCCCTTCACCTCTCCCCAACTCTTCATGCCAAAACTTTTACCCTTCAAACATTCAGACACCTTCTATTTTAAGTGGGTGGCAGCCACGTGAAATAAAATTGCTTACGCTCCCGGGTTAACAGTGAAGATTCAAGTATATACTGTGGAAAGATTTCTCACGATAATATCAAAATGTAAGTCTACTTACAATGGATCATGTTCGATAGTGGTTCGATGTATCGTTTGGTAAAAAAAAATTGAACATAACCTTAAACATAAATTTTAGGATTTAAGTTGGAAAAACTATCAAAAATCTATCAAATTAAACCTGTTTCCTTAGATTTCTGATTCGACTTTTGAGGCTATTTTTCAAGTTGAACCAATCGATATCGATGCAATCTTAACTTTTTAAAGGTTTGCAAGTTAACCGATTAACACGTGGCAGGCAAGTTAAGTGTTTGTGACACACTGGTTTGTTGATGTTACATCACTGAAAAAAAAAAAAAAATATGGTAGATTTTACCATACTTTGACACATCGATACGAGTATGGTGATAAACACCGGACTCCGTGGTAACATTTACCATTGTATTGCTGAATATCACCAGAACTCTGGTGAATACTATCTTAATTCTGGTTATTTTCACTAAACAGTATCACTGTGTAAAAAATCAAGTAGGCACATAGTAGATGTTACCATACTTTTTTTTCAGCGCAGGTCAATTTCTTAAATCTTTTTTATGTCTGTAAGTTAAAAATACAACAACGCAACAATGTCAACAACGATTGCATCTTGGTGTGTTATTTTTAAAATTTGTGCAATTTTGAAATTTTAATTTTCTTTTTTATAACATCATTTTATTAAACTTCTTCTAGATGCATCGTGCGCTTCAAAATCATCAATTTACAAGTGAATTTCACAACTTGCTTCGTGAGTGGTTTTCCACAAGAACTTCCGTGACCCCGTCATTGAACGTCACGCCTCGATTCAGACCTTGTCAAGCTCCCCACATCGCAACCAGTGGCGTGGCGCGCTTTGCGATATATCGATTGTTATGCCATTTAAACCTATGGTAAAGAATCGATTATTAAAGTATTCGCTGCAAACATCTTGTTTATCGATCCTTTTCCATAGGTTTAAAGGGCATAACAATCGATATATCGCAAAGCACGCCACGCCACGCCACTGATCGCAACGTGAACGTGACGGGGTTCATCGGATAACGAAGGCGTAAACATGCGCTCGTATACGTTCGAGCGAACGCGCGCCCGGAACACGGGACGTAAGTATATGCAAGAATAAAAGTACATTTGTATCAGTCACCCCTGCTCGCCCGAGGAGGGAGGAGGGGGGGTTACCTTCCGCCCCGCCCTCGTTGAGCTTTATTCAAATTAAATCGCTAAGCGGTTTTCAATTTGAGGCTTATAGAGGGGATATGCCACGAACACCCTCGCCGCTCGCGTATCCGTGTACGCGACCCCCGTGTGTGTTTATTTACCCTCGGTCGCGCCGCTGTGTGGGTGTCTGTTTACGTGTTGAAACCGAATTTCAGTCGGAAAAAAGCGACCGAGCGCGATTTGCACAGATGACTGTAATTTATGCGTGAGCTGGGTGCTTTTAATTTTTTTCTTCTCTGGTTTACCGCACCGGTCGCTCTGTCTCGCTCCGATTTCCGCGAGTTTCTCTCTCTGTTTGTCAATTTCTACCCTGGTGATCAGGCGTTTCGAAAGTGGAGCTCTGTCGGTAGTCTATGTACTCGAAAAACATTGCAACAGGTGTGAGCGGATTGAGAGAGTATTTAATTATAGTGGGGCAAAATTTTACCGCTTATTATTTTGGTTACCACATGGCTGCATCTAATAGAAAGGGACCACAGTTGACGACAGAGTTTTAAAAATTTTGGATCTCTATCTGCATCCCAGAAATGTCACTATAAATATGAAATAGAAGGTTTAAGCACAACAACTAAATGAGGAAACAAGGCTAAAATGTTGGAAGCAATTCCGAGACGTTTCGAGGCTAAACAACCCTTTTTTCAATCGGTGTATAAAAATGTAAAGAACAGAGGCTGAAAATTGTGGACATATACTTCTCTTCAAATTTTTCAGACAATTTTGTTCCTAATTTGCTCCCCAAGTTTTGGTAATTTCAAGGAAAAATGTGCATAGCTTTCCCGTAAAATTTTTTGTTTCATCCGGGGAAATTTGGCAACCTGAATGTTCATACGTCATTGCTCCCTACCATGGCAGCGTTGGTCACTGTTGGTCAGTTCGACTAAGTTAGTACCATTTTGATATCGTGTTCGAAATCCACCTTTAAGTTTCAGGAGCAATGTGGCCCATCAAGCTCCAATTTTAGGGGCCATTGAAGATTTTTTAGGAGTTACGTTAACTTTTTGCCTATATATCACGGCACAATTAATGAAGAGTTAGAATACAGAGCCATGCGTCGAAATTTCACAATATCACTAAACAGAAAATGAGGATTTTTTGAGGTGGGGATTTTTAGGGGCAAAGTTGGCGCAGAGCCTTCATTTTTTAGACGCCATGACGGATTTTTAAGGCGCATTTGGCGCGTTGGCGCTTGTGAGTTTCGAACGCTGTTTTGATACCATGTTGGCGTCAAAACATATCGACGGTGTAAGTCGGCAACCACATAACTCGGTTTGCGACGTCGCGGGCTTCCTGTCACACTATACTTTTTAAACAGAAAACTACTCAACGGCAATTCTTTATAACTGCCGTGATTTTCCTTCTCTGTACGAAGAAAATTCTGCATAAACTTCAAGGAATGATGTCAATTTGTTCTCCTTTAAAAAAAATAACATATTGGCGGAGATTTTTAGACACCGCAAACGAGATATGTGATTGCGGACTTATTCCGTCGATATGGAAGATATCTATCTTAAAAGGTTACCCGAAAAAAAGTCTAAAAAAATCTAAGTTGTCCTTAATGGTCACCCTACGTGAACAAGCCGATGCAGCGCGGCTCTGTTCTTTTCCGACACTTCATAGATGGGCGAGCACGAAATAGAGACGTTCGGATACCCTGTCCCATACTCCCATCCGCGATGTAATTCCTCACTTAATTAACTTTTTCATCGCCCGGTTGTGCGCTTAGGTTATCGGTGATTGGCTATCCCCGACTGATTAATTGTTTCTTGTCTCAACCTCCTGCCTCGTTGCCAAGTCCTTGACATTCAACCGGGCGGAATAGGTTTTGTGCCAAGTTCTGTACTGCCGTGCTGAGAAAAAACGCCGTATAAGCCCTCAGACGTTGTCAAATTGCCTTTAACAAAACCTAAATTACCTGGGAAACTTATCAACATTTTTTTTTATATTTTTCAGGAAACTTCCTTCTTACTTTGATCTTAAATATTTGAGATTTTACAAGAACAAACTCGCAATTTTCCCCAAAAATTAATGTTTTATCGGAGAAAATTTGACAACCATCGAATGTTCATATAACGTTTTTCCTTAGCACGGCAGTGTAGATTTCTAGCTACTTGTGAGTCGGATTATACGACCCATGACGACTCAGATCGGAGTATCTGAGTTTCAAGCTGTGAAAAAGTGTATCGTGGTGCATTGCAGTATGTCAACATTGTTATGTCTACGTTTTTACACAACACACACAAAAAAATCAAGTTTTTCCCTCCTGTTCATCTTTCAAATTGAGTGATGGGTCAAAGTGGAATATTGCGAAAAAAAAGTTGGGTTCTCGAAGTCTATCTTATTTATCTCGTCCTCAAGTGGCACTTTCTGGAGGATTGGATCCTGAATTTTCCTCCCTATTGCCCTGAGAGAGGGTTAAAATGTATCCTCTTGCATAGAAGGTCCTCATCATTAGGAACGATCCTATAGGTACATCCAGAGAAATTCGCGGTCCCAGCGGCTAATTCGGTCATTTCGGCCAAAGCACAGAAATCGCAGCTCAGCATTCCTAAGTTTCAGGTCCGTTCTAAGTACTTAAACTCTGGCTGCCAAGCTATTTGGGATGCGAGTGGTGCCGATTTTTCATTTTTACAGCAAAGTATACGGTGTTGCACAGGGCCGGATTTACCTACTTGCCGCACATGGGCCGCCTGTGTTTTGCCGCCCCTTTTCATTCGTTATGAAACATCAATTAAAACCATCAAGTGAACGATCCGGAGGGGGAGGGGTGCACAAGACGCGTTTACTTGTGTTGGAAACATTTTTTACGAAATCCCTGTCAACACTACTAGCAAAAGTTCACGGAACTTTGCGCGAAAGATAAGTTCCGTAAACCTATCTCTATGTGGACAAGGCCTTCCATTTATAAGAAATGACCAAGAAATTATGAAAGAACAAACATAAATGTGGTTTTTTAAGTTTAACTTCTGCCGCCGCGCCGCGCTGACCGCACTGTGTATGATGCAATGCGTGAAGTATTCATGCGGTCTTGTAGGCGCTGTGCGTTTCACGTCGACCGCTGCTGACCGCATCGTGTTTGACGCAATGCATGAAGTATTCATGCAGTCTTGTAAGCGCTGTGCATTTCACGTCGACCACTGCTAACGTACTGCGTTTGACGCAATGCGTGAAGTATTCATGGAGTCTTGTAGGCGCTAATATGTGTTTCATGCCGACCGCTACGCCGAAGGCTTCTCCTTTTCATCTAAAGTCCTCGTCATCATTGCTCTCTGCGCCGCGCCGTTCCAGGCCAAATTGCGTGTTTGGTTTCTCTCTTAACTCGACTAATTAAAGGTGTTGTCTCTTGCATCACCGAAAGACGACGAAATTAGAACTTACTGGAAATGAGAAATTTTGTCACCTTTTCTCGTAATTTTTTTCTGAATCCAATTTTTTTCATACCTAAATTTAAAAAATTGCAAAATTCGAACCATCAAGAACTGATTTCAGCAAAAATCCGATTGAATCAAGAGTATTTTTTCTTATCGATGTTTTTAAGAGTCTGGACTCTAGATCCAATAGACCGTATTCGATAACGGTTCGATGTATCGTTTGGTTCAAAACAATAGAACATAACCTCAAGCCAAACTCTAAGGATTTTAATTGGAAAAGCTGAAAATGAGAAATTTCCTGACAATTTCACTTTGCATTGGCATTTGTTACTCAAAAGAATAAAAAATCTGTTTCATAAGATCCGTTCTCTCAGATTTCTGAATTTACTTTTGAGGCTATGTTTATGTTTTGAACCAATCGATATCGATACAATCTCACCCGTTTGATGTATCGAATACAATCTATGTGTTTTTTTCCCCAGTGATTCGTTGCCAGTGCGAATCTAAGTTGGCTGGAAGCGCGTTGGCCTGCGAACCCCACGTCGGACTAGATCATGGCGTTGGGTAGCGGCCTCGGGCGATCCATCGGACGACGCGTCGATGGCATCAACATCGGCGTCCGATCGACGGAGCGGTGGGAGCCGGTGGGGCCGGGGCGGCGGTCGTCCATCCATCAGCCGGGGCAGAAGACGGCCGGATCCTCCCCCTCTCGACTCGGACGTATTTGTTAGCGTCAACGCTTAACTTTTTCAAAACCGCCCCCGAATTATTTCTCCTGCCCGTCGGACTCGCCGCGACGCCCGATCCCGTCCCGAGCGGGCTCTGGAGACTCGCCGCGCCGCGCTTCAAATGAGCAACATTTGTTAGGATCGCTTCTTCGTCGTGCAAACCAGAAACGACGTAAGTATATTCAGACATTGCCAAGTTTCCTTCGATAAGATACCAACTGAACGTATTTCAGTCAAATGGAACGAAGCGCCATCGGGGGAGGAAGGTAGAGGGTGGCTTTGATTGGCGGCGGAACCGGGCGTCGGGCTCATTCGTTCCTATACTCGCAATGCTTTTCCATGGCGCTTAGTTCCGCTTGACAGAACGCGCTATCCGGGATTCTAAATTCCTCAAAAGGAACTCAAATTGGCGCTTAGTTCCGTTTGGTAGAAATACGTCCAATTATTCCGGAAAATGTATATTTTTCTTCTAATTTTTCAGCAATTTACATACTCGTAATGAAAATACTTGCATAAAAATTGTTCATTGCCTCATTTGAAAAAGCTTAAAGAGCTGATTTCACAGTATTTTTTTATAATTTTTTTCTGATATGAGAAACAGTATAAGAATAGATTTTAAAGAGAGAAAATGCGCACCGCCTGACGTCATCTGGCGGCATTTCTCATTTGAACACACGTATTTTAGCAGATTAGATCATTTTGCCATATCTTCTCCAATAATATTGTTCAATTCATGAACCGAGGGTATTTTCTTTCAGTTCACTCAGTAGTTTCCACTTAAACACGGAATTCATCAAATTTCAGCGCCTGCGAATTCTCTATTCGATATTTCGTGCTTGACAATTTTAAGGACAAGTTTCATAGTATTCATAGAAAATGCAGATTTTTCGGAAGGACTTTGGCAACCTGCGAATGTTCGTGCGGTGTTTTTACCTTACTACCCTGATTGGGGCAGCGTGGAACAAAAACACGATGCGACGTTGATGCCACGTCGTGGATCAGCGCAAGGCTATTGGAGTTATCACAGGTGAAATTTGGCAATTGTGTGTGCAGTGCAACGATCTGCAATTGATCGGAAGAGAACTGCAGTGCGTGCAAGAAGTGAGCTTTTCAATTTTTCGAGGAAGACAAGGATGCTGAATGTGCTTTGCATGGTTATTCGTGGGTTTGTCTTTCCTTGCACCAAATTTTAAGATGTACATTGATCACGTAGGGAATATTTAAGAAACCATAATTCGAAGTTTTATTTTGGGGATATCACTGTTTCCGGATGGACGGCAAGATACATCGTTTGGACCTCATTTTACAATTAGAAACGATACAGTTTCTGGCTAAGTTTAGAAACAACGTATGTGTCATTAATTTACCTACGTACTTGAGTGTTTTTACATGTAAGCCAGAAATTGTGGTTCCTAATATTGCAAAATGAAGTCAATTTGTCTAATCATGACCAATGAACATGTCCAATCAGTATTTAACAGTTTATTGATTAGCCTAAGTTTTATTTCTCGAGAAGATTCCCTAAAAGATTGACTAAAATAACATTCATCGGAGGTATAGTCAAGCAAAGTGGCTCAATTAAAAGCTCAATTAAAAGTAACTGTAAAAAACCTTCGAAGGATTTAAACGTGTAAAAAATTAGTCCATTTCCATTTCACCTAAATTTTTTTAAAGAACGCAAAAAATGAAGAACATCTGGGCTGGGCTTTGAAGAACACTGAGAACGGAGGGCAAATTCGTCGCAGCATGACGTAATCAAGGGGTGCGGCTTTTTTATAACCTGCGATTATACACCCCCAACACGGAAAAGGCACTGCAATATGTTGATAGGCGAATTTTAAGTAAGCGTATGCAACAGCCGGAAAGAGAATATGCTATCCACCTGCAGACAGAACATCGACTCGAAAATAGGAACGGAAAATTAAAAAGTTAAATTATCCACGGAAATACTTCGTTTTTGTCGGTGAGACTTCCAGGANGGGGGGGGGGGGGGTCGTCGCTCGAGCAGAATCGGAGGGCGGACGCGAACAAGATTTGTATTTTTTTTTCGTTTCTCCGATTTTCTGCTTTTCTTTATTTTCCCCCGAGTCACTTTATCGCTGGATGTCGCCGGGCCTGAATTTTCCTCCCGTTTAAACATGCATCTAAAATTATATAAAGAGAAACTTCCTCAGCTCGTATTCTTCCGTGCTAAGGAAAAACGCCGTATGAACATTCGAGCGTTGCCAAATTTCCTTCGAAAAAATGTTTGTTTTTGAGGAAAGTTATGAATATTTTTCCTTGAAATTTTCGGAATCTTTAGGTGGAATTGTGAAGAAAATTACCTGAAAAATTTGGAGGAAAGTATTCATGAGCTCACCAGGAAATTTGCGTTTTATCAAAGAAAATTTGGCAACGCCTGCAGGTTTGTACGGCGTTTTTCCTTAGCACGGCAGTATTATGAATTACAAAACAAGGAAGTGAGTCTGGTGAGCGGAGACGCGGGAAGTGGGGCGGATTAAAAAAGTACGGGGGTTAAGTGTGGGTGCGGAAAACCAGAGGCTGGAGGGGGTTGCGGTATTCGTAGCGTCTACTTTATGTTGAGATTTTTTAATGCTTGGTTGATTTTCGAATTAATTTCATTTTGTCTTATGGCGTGTGTATCCCTTTCCATTCGGCTGCCGGTTTTCAATTCTGTTTTGATTATGCAGATCTTTTCCCTCCTTAGTATCACAGTTGGTCTTCTTTTTTTTAAACCTCATTCTCTTGCGTAAATCTCCTAATTTAATCGATCTTATTCCATAAATTTATGAATATTTTTATTTCAATATTTACTTCTTGAGTATCCTCCTTCCTTAGTATCAGCGTTGTTATTTTTTTTCAACCTCATTTTCTCGCGTAAATCTCTTACTTTAAACGATATAATTCCATAAATGTACTAGGGAGCCCTGCCCCCTGACCGCTATGCGGCCCAACCCCCGGGAGGGCATTGCGCCCTCAGGCCCGCTTCGCGGGCTCTTTACGCATATGTATAGGCAAATGTATGTTCTTCCATTTTAATACACCATTTTGTGTTCGAGCTGCATCGATTTCAAAATTTTTAACGTAACACTCAGATTTGTAAATGATGAGGAATAGCTGGATGTACATAATCTCACAGTCCACTTACTGGAGAGATTTCTATTTATTATGTTATTATTAACTACTTAATTTAAAACAACAAAATCGGATTTCGACCGTTAAGAGTTAATAATATTTGGTCCGTCCCGACGCGACGCAGCGCCTACCTTCTCACTTTGTATGTGCTTTCTATCTGCTGTAAATATTAATAGAAATTCAGCAATCAAGTAAATTGACCAATGCCACAAATCGAAGCCGGAAGAATGCAGGAAAAATTGAGTTAAACTTTATACCTTGGACCTTGAACCTTGAACCCTGAGCGATGCACCGTTTCCTCAACTCTTCGAATGAGGAGCCCTTCACGAGCTTTTCCATTGTTTTATTGTTTATTCGAGTCACTCAGGTAGAATCCCACACCTCGACGTTTCTAGCGGAAACGACATATATCTCACGCTATTAACATTGGACTTAAGTGACATGAGCTTTAAAAGCTCTACAGCATTAAAAGTTCGGGGTTTCATAATTTTTTGCACATCTACATCTACTACAGATGACATACATGTAAAGATCATCCTTAACAGTCCGGCAGTTCGTCAGAAACAGTGCTTCCAAGATTTTGCTTGTAGCTGTATAATATAGATGAAGATGAATATTTTATTCTAACATTCAATTCTTGACACTCTTAACTTTCTTGCGAGAACTGATACCCTATCGAACCTACCATCGAAGTGATATAAAATGCTCCTGAGAAGAGGCTGTTTAATGTTTATGGACCATCTATAAAAATAAGGCCTCCGGTATATATGAACACCATTGATTTTGCAAAACAGCAATTCTTTTAGCACAAATCCTACAAATCTCTCCTGAAGGAAAGGACTTCATTACAATCAAATCGAATTTTAGTCATAACTGAAAGTTTCCTTGTCGCATGAAATTTTGTGTTTTTTCCTTGTGGCAAGGGAGCTTTCGACTCAGCACAATAAGTAATACCTTTGATCTTCACTGGAGAAAAAGTCACTTGGATCTAGAGTCCAAACAAATACAAAAAAAAATACTCTTGATTCAATCCGATTTTTCCTCGAATCGAATAGCCGAGCCTCTTGATTTAGGCGGATTTCCTTTTGATTTAAGTCAAAATAAAGTCCGATGGAATCAGGAATATGTTTTCTTTCCAATGTTTTTAAGAGTCTAGACTCTGGATCTATGCGATTTTTTTCCACACTGAAAAAAATGAGTTAGCGTCAGATGACTAAAAATGGTTTCTATACACTAACTCAAATTGTGTGATTTGGACACACATGATTTTTGGTTTCTGTACACTAACCACTATTAGTGCTGGAAACTAATTCCGCTACTCTAATTCGCATTCGGTAGGGTTGGGTCAACCTAACCTCAAAACTGAGAGAGGAGAAAACGGCTTAGCGAATGATAAC
>NW_017547290.1:489903-545981 GCF_001854935.1 Bemisia tabaci
GGGGGGGGGGGCGCCATCCCTCCCGACGGAGTTTTTCATCGCCATCCGCGCTATCTCCGTTCCGTCTCTCCGCCGCTTTTCCCCCCAACTTTTCCTTCTTATTTTTAGTTTTATTTCTTCTTTTTTTTTCAGTCGGGAACTTCCTCTCGGTGGTGACACTCGACTCAATATGGTACCTATTTTTGTGAAATTCGTTTTTTTTTTCTTTCGCTCCGTTCTTTTTCACGGAGGAATTTTCCGATTCTTACCGTGCGGGGCGAAACGTTTTAAATATTCCGCACACCGAGCTATTCTTTGTGGAGTGGAAGGGAACGCTCGAGAACCTAACATTGATATCGATCTCATTACAAGATGAATGAAGTGTGTAGAAAGAGCCTGTCATAAAAATGCCCCTGTCAGGGGGATGTCTGGGATTTAGTTCAAATATGGCCTAAAAAAATCCTCATGATGAGACGCTCTTCCGCTAAGATTTTTATTTTGAGCTTTAAACTCGTTTTGGCAATATGGCGTTACGAAATTCACATTTTTACCATCATTGAAAAAATCCAATATGTTAAAGGTGCTCGGTTTTAAAATCAATTTATTTTATTTCATTTTATTATTTTTTCAGGTATAGTAACCTCAACTGATGATGTTGATGATGATGCGTATGAATGATTAATTTAAGCTACGTTGATGATGGAGTCGCATCAATGAAAAATTTGATACTTTTGACTCACATAACTTTGTGAACACAATATTAACTAAAAATCCGAACTTCAAGTCGCAATTTCCGTAGAATTTTCAAGAAAAGATTTCATGCATTTCAAAGGCAAAAATATAACTTCTTCGCGCAAATTTTCCATCGCTTACTCAGCATTATTCCCGCGAGTTATATATCTTCGACGAAGTATGAGAAACAACCCCTTTGGAGTATCCAAGTTCACGGAAAAAAATATGGTAGATTTTACCATACTCTGACACAGTGATCCTAGTTTGGTGATAAACACTAGACCCTATGGTAACATTTATCACATTATGGTAAGTGTCACCAAAGTTCTGGTGAATACAGGTATAGTTCTGGTTATTTCCACTAAATAGTATCACTGTGTAAAAAATCAAGTCGACTTAAAATTGACGTTACCATACTTTTTTCA
Organism: Bemisia tabaci; assembly: GCF_001854935.1. Taxonomy (NCBI): domain Eukaryota; kingdom Metazoa; phylum Arthropoda; class Insecta; order Hemiptera; family Aleyrodidae; genus Bemisia; species Bemisia tabaci. The sequence goes on from NW_017547290.1 coordinate 491,040, forward strand.
GTGTATATGGTACAATTTGAATTACTTCCAGAGTTTCGAGTGGCTGAAGGAGGGGATGCTCACCGCTCACCACCGGCTGCGTTTCGTAAATTTGTAATGGCCGCTGGATAATTGAATCTTGGGAATCGGCGAGGGATGCGAGATGCGACCGAGGGAGATTTTGATTGACAGGTCAACGCCGACCAATCGTGCTGACGGAATACTGATGCTACAACCCCCTCCCTCCTCCCTTTTCCTACCCCGTCTGCTTCCTCCACCACCGGCGACGCGTTGCGACCATCCGTTGCCGGAAACCCTCGCGGTTGCGAGCCACTCTCGCGAAGGCTCCATTATTCAATTGAATCAGTTGTTTTCAAAGGGGAACAAGTCTTGAGCCTTAGTTAGCATGGCCTCTTAGGCAACCCAAGGCTCATGCAAAAAAGGACTTGTTCCCTTTTGAAAACAGCTGATTCAATTGTTATCATCGGCTCTCCAGAGATACAAGCCTTTCTCGAGGGTGGGATAAAGGATACAGGATAAATGATAAACAATTATTTCGTTCGGACCTCCCGTTTTCCGCTTATTGAACGCGAGATTTCGACATTGGCCGGAGCCAGTGTATTCAAAACATTGTTTTTTCTCCATTGCACTGAAAAAAAAAATCCTCGGCGTTTTTACCAAGGTCCGTTGGTACCTTTACCATCTCACTTTTTTTACCAATTATTGGTAATTTTACCAAGACAAACTGGTAAGCTTACCTAAAAACCGGTATTTTTACTGGTTTTTTTCCAGGTAAGAATACCACTTTTATTGGTAATCAATTCCCGGTAACTTTGCCATTTTATCTCGGTAATTCTACCACAGTCAATAAAAAATATTGGCGTTTTTACCAAGGTCTAGTAAAATTACCGAGAAAGTCCAATAATTTTACCGAGATTTCTCGGTAAAATTACCAATTCCATAAATGGTAATTAAAACTGGGACCAAATAGAACCCTGAATTCTTGGTAATTTTACCCTTTTACCCTTTTACTCGAGATTTTTTTTTTCAGTTTGGAAACCCTTGGAAATGTATCGATTCTCGGAGAGGCTAGCAGGCTGGCTGTTGAAATTGATAGACATAGCGATAGACAAAGAAAACATAGAAAGTATGGGGCGATCCTATTCGTTGAAATGGATGTAATAGACTAAGGGGGTAAATGATGGACTAAAGGGTCTATCGTGGGTTGGCGTTAGTTAGTCTATTACCTACCTCCTATGTCTACTGCAATCGCCCGGTTCCACCGATGGGATCCCTCCATTTCCTTTTTGTCCTCTTTTTCTATTGCTTTGTCTATCAATTTCAACAATCGGCCCGCACGTGCTCCAACAAGAATCGATCATTCAACACAAGTTCAAATGGAGAAAAGCTAGTATTGCAAAATTGCTGGATATGCCTCTGATTTGCGATGTAATGCGCGATGACTTTAAAGGCAGGGTAATTTACGAGGCTACTAGGCATTTAAGTTCGTAAGCAGCTTTTCCGGTAGACTCTGGTCCAAATATGTTAGGAAAAAACGCCCTATTTTCATTCAAAATGTTGCGCAATTTTTTCCGGTGAAATACTTATTTTCTTAAGAGAGCTACGAATAATTTTTTTTCGCTCTAGGAAGTTCCAAGGGGACGCATTATGCATTCCTGACATAATTTTTATCCGTCTCAAATTAGTATTTCTATTGATATAATTTCCTCCGTAAATACTTACATTATAAACAAAGAGCGGAATAAAGAAATTTCACTATCTTCGGATTTATCTAGTACACAGAGTCGAATCTATACTTTCAGATTTTAACAGCTCCCCTTCATTAGTTACTGCCCTTCCTATTTTGTATAGAACGTACAGTATGATAATCTCAATGCCTGCACAAGAATTTACATTTCTACGCGTAGCCGGTGTTAGTTTCCCAGGACTAAGAGACTGCGGTCGTATCTTTATTTGTCGTTTATAATAATTGAGACTACAAAATTGAAATAAAACCAGAGCTTTGCACTCCGTTTAAGGGGCGAAAACCACGGAAGAAAAAAGAGGAAAGCATGTAATTTATAAGGGGTAGGTATTTCTTTTTAATTCCTCCCTCGGTTGCTGCGGTGTTGCCACCATGTCAAATACGAAATAATTTGTTCACTTCTTGTGTATGTAAATTGTAACACTTCAGATGTTCCGTAACGCCCCCAAAATGCGAACCTGGACCGAATCCAAAATGTCCTAATTTAATAGATGTCCGTGTTGCATAAGTAACAATCTGAAGGCGCACTACACGCGTCGGTTGCATGTCGTTGGATTTGACACCAAACGTAACTCTTCCTGTAGGTCAGCGCCTAGATGCAACTATTCGTGCTTAATGGATGCCTGTGTTGCATAAGTAAACTGCTGAAGGCGCGCATTGCTTTAAGACTTTAGTTGTGTACTGGATACAAATATGATGCAACATCTTAACGCCTAAGTCAGCGCCTGGATGCGATAATTCGTTCTTGATAGATGCACGCGTAGTATGTCAAAAACTGAAAGATCACACACTTATGACATTTTTTGCTACGCTTAGGTGAAAATGTAACGATTTGTGTTCCATGGATGTTTGTTTTATCTTCCAGTGGCGTGGCGCGCTTTGCAATGTATCGATTGATCTGCCATTTAACCCAATGGAAAAGGATCGATAGACATGGTGTTTGCAACGAACACCTTAATAATCGATTCTTCACCGCATACCTTTAAATGGTGAAATATCGACTATCGACCATTCACACCTCGCCAGTGTTATAATTACTAATAATTCAGGCACGCTGGACCACCCCCCCCCCCCCCCCCCCCCCGTATAGGATATATGCACTGGAAAAAAACCACATTGGATCTACAGTCCGGACTCTTAAAAACATCGACAAGAAAAAGACCTCTTGATTCAATCAGAATATAGTTTCAATCAGGAACCAAGTCTCTTAATTTAAGCGGATTTCGTTTTGATTCAAGCAAAAATCCGATTGAATCAAGAGTATATATTTTTTCTTGTCAATGTTTTCAAGAATCTGGACTCTAGATCCAATGTGCGTTTTTTTTCCCAGTGTGTTAAGTGGCATTCTATGGGTAGGTGTATTTTACCAGATGAAACGAATTTTTTACAAAAATTTTGACATATTAAAAAAAAAAGTTGTCTCAACTATTGGGTTCACAAGCTGTTCAAAAGATATTCTCAAAATGTACCAGCGATCAAATCATTATGGTTCTTGAAAGGTATAACGTTATTTTCGGCACGATCTGGCAGCTTCCGGCGGCTATCTCACTTCCTCCCACGCAGCGGAAAAGCGCAAGGGGCATCGAGGAGAAAAACAACAATTTTTAATTCTTACATTTGTTGTTAGTTGTTAGTTTTATCGTGGCTATTATTTATCGCTTCCCCACCCCTCCCCGAACCCACCCTCCGGCTCGCCCTCCGACCAACCCGTTTCCTCACCCTATGCCAGCATTTAAATGAACCGCGAAACTTTTATTAAAGGCCTCCGTCCGTATCTATTTTTAATTTTTACTGTTTGAATTTTTTTGTTTGCCCTTTCTCCCTCCGCGCCGGGTTCCGCTCTCTTCCTCCGGGTTCATGAAAAATTGGCCTCAACTTTTAGCCCCGTTAGCCCCACCGCCGTTTATATCTCAATTCGTCCGCGCATAAACAGCAATTATATTTTCGACTGCATATAACACCGCGTTTATGTGCTTGCTCTAGCCACGATTTTTATCTTAGCTGTGTTTTTTGAATGCGTCGGGTGAGGATAAAAAAATACATCGTCTCAGATGGATCGTATTCTGTACGGATCGGCAAACAGTGGATCGAGTCGATAACAGAGGTCGAACAAAATCTGGAAACTTTTAGAGGTTATATTTTCAAAAATATGAAACAAAAAAGTTCGAGAGGGAGTCCATTGTTTTTGTTCGTAAAATTTCCTTTTAAAAACACCACTTGAAACTGAATTTGTGACGAAACAAACATAAAAATTTGAAATTTTAGCCAAAAATTGTATGTCCGGTCTCTACTATTAGTTCGTTCCGCACCGTGCGGCGTTCTATATTGATTTTTTATTCTTATCAGTACACATGACAGTTAAAAGTGATATTTTCTCTTTTTCAGCTTTTCTAACTTGCATCATAAAATTATTGTTTGAGATGATGTTCTATTATTTTGAATCGAACGATGAATCGAACCACTATCGATTCGATCCATACGAAGGACGGAATGAATTTAAAAAAGTCTTCCCTCTAGATGCAACTATTCATGCTCGATGGATGCCCGTTTTGCATAAGTGAAAAATTGAAGGAGCGCTTCACTTACGGCATCGGTTGCATGATGCTATATTGTCTATAGCTTTGTCTATTGGTATCCATAATCATCCCGCTGGAAATCTTCTCGCCCTGCATAACACAACGTACCGATTGCAAATCCTTCACCCCACTCAACAGTGGCGTGGCGTGCTTTGCAATACATCGATTGCTCTACCATTTAAACCTATGGAAAATGATCGATAATCAGGGTGTTCGCAAAGAGCACTTTAATAATCGATTTTTACCACAGCTTCAAATAGGGAAAAATCGATAATCGATCATTCACGCATCAAACCTCGCCACCGTTTCTCAAAGCATATTTCGTAATCTACGCACGGCCCAATCTCAACAATGTTCCACTCGACGAGGCAAGGAAACCTATATCGAGACTTCTGTCGTGATAGCGAAGAGAGCAGTAAGTGCATTTCTGCATGAGCCATGGTTAGTACATGCTTTTACGTGTCTCAAGGCTCATCCCAGTAATCACTTACTGCTCTCTCCGCTATCACGGCAGACTTGGCCCGGATCAATCACTTACGCAGCGATATCCATATTCCGCGCTCCTGGAACACGTACGACGGGAAGCCTGAAACCTGTTGGCGGGGGCTCCGGGCGAACAACTCCGCCAACAAGTTTTNGGGGGGGGGCAGGCCGAGAGGATCCCGAGTCATTAGTCAAAAATCGATTCGACATGTAAGATGCAGACGTGTGTTTGTGAATAAATAAAGGCAAGACAGGCACACGTGTGTTTTGAGGGTTGCCTGCCGGCGCGTCAGTCGCGCGAAAACGTAGAGGTAGAGCCGGGCTCCGGTAGAGACGGGTCTTCCCGCGACGTGACGCACAGGCAGTGGGTAATCGTGATTCGACGGCCATCGATGGTGGAAATCGCGAAAACTCGGTTGAAAAATGTTTGGTCCGGTAAATGGTTAACTATGGGTAGAGAGAAACGAAAGAAGAAGACGTGGATACACTGAAAAAAAAAAAAAAAAAAAAAAAAAAAAAAAAAAAAAAAAANAAAAAAAAAAAAAAAAAAAAAAAAAAAAAAAAAAAAAAAAAAAACACATTGGATCTAGAGTCCAGACTCTTAAAAACATCGACAAGAAAAAATACTCTTGATTCAATCAGAATCTAGCTTAAATCAAGAGACAAGCCTCTTAATTTAAGCGGATTTCGTTATTTGATTCAAGCAAAAACCCGATTGAATCAAGAGTATTTTTTCTTGTCAATGTTTTCAAGAGCCTGGACTCTAGATCCAACGTGTTTTTTTTCCAGTGTAGCATTTTGAAAAAGGAACCAGGAGCATTCCAATAGCGCTAGGATTGTGCAACTTTTTTTAACCTCGCAAATGGACGTATTTCTGCCAAACGGAACTATGTGCATTATGACATGATCCCTGTTATGCATGTTTTATTGTGGATCTCAGGGCTCATGTCTTAATGCACATAGTTCCGTTTGAAAGAAATACGTCCAAATGTGGACTGACCATCTAAACAAGTCTTATCGTTACTCCAAAGACACTATGAACTCAAGACGAAAATGGGTCAGTTGCGCTGGTCACAGAATCGTGTTTTGATGGTTGATTCTTATAGATCAGCTGAAAAGAATGAGATCTGTCCAAACATTAACTTTCCACGTTCAATATTAACCGAGATATCGCCCCTTGAAAAGTCGAGTTTTTGACGTCATCCACCGCGGTATTGACACCCTTGATTTCCTTCATCTTTGTTTTATCAGTCAGGGAGACACACATTAGCACTGGTTACTCTACGTGAAACGCGGATGAAAGTAAGGTGGAAGAAACCAAGGGTGTCATTACTGCGGTGGATGACGTCAAAACTCCACCTTTTCAAAGGGCGATATCTCGGTTAAACGTAGAAAAGTGCTGTTTAGCCGGATCTTATTATTTTTAGATAGATTATTATTTTAAGAATCAAGCGCGTCAAAGTACGATTCAATGACCTGCGCGCAACTGACCCATTACCTTCGTAAATTCAATTTTTTTTGCATGATTTCAGAATTTTTTTTACAAATAATGTAAATTGCACAATCCTTACAACACTGGAATGCTCTTGGTTCCTTTCTGCAAAATGCAATCCATATTTTTGTTGTGATTTAATTATTACCTTCTCGTCTAGGTGCCCATTCACTCGTTTTTCCCCCGTAGATTTCCCATAAACATCATAACTTTTTTTCTTTCCATCTCGCGCAATCATTAAAATGAAAGCGTGGACTTTTACACCAATTTTCAGCCACTAAAATTCAAGTTCCTGCCCGTTGTGCGGTGTGTCAGCGGCTTCCCGGCGAAACTTTCCAAGGAAACACATGTTGCGTATAAAACATAAACTACGTTGAAGGTAAGATTCTTGACAAACTTGCGAGGGGCGGCGAAACGCCCGAGCCGAGGGGGTTGCGACGTGGCGCTGGGGAAGGGTGCAAGTTGCACGAACTAACTAAACTTTATTCATCTTAAGATAAATATTATAAGTGTGTTATGCGGACGGAGCATTTGAATTTCGTATAAATAGGAAGACTCTGACTCGAAGCCGTCGGAATTTTTTCCGCCCCCACCTTGACTTTCTCTCATCTTTCCTACTTCTTTTCCATATTTTTTTTCCTTCGCCATCGACAGCAGCCATGCTGGGAATCTGATTTTGAAATTCGCGGTTGCGTTTTAGAACTTTGCGACTTATCTCGCAGTTTGAAAGAAGATGAGAAGTACAAATTCGGAGTCCCAACTTTATTCGCTCACGCTCGTAAGTTCTTCCGTTTTTCCTCTTATCTTCCTCATATTTGGACCGCGTATAGCAGAAAGGAACCAAGCCACATCAGCTATTGCTAAATTTATGTGGGCAATTAAAGTTTTTACATAAAATTTTGTGCGGGTTTTTATGCAACTTTCAGTGAATTTTTTGTACAACACGAAGCAAATTCCTTAACATTTTCAAAGAAATCCGCATAAACGTTTTCTCGTAAAAAATTAAATTGCCCAGGCAAAGTTGGCAATAACTAATGTGGCTTGGTCTCTTTTTGCTAAACGCGGTCTACTTCAAGGCTGTTAAGAAAGAATGGTTGTGTGACAACGCTGATGACGGCGCAGTGATACAACTATTCGTACACGACGGATGTCCGTGTTGCGTCTGCAAAATTGAAGGCGCGATGACGCTAGGCGTGAACTCGCAATGCTCCGTTCTATGCTCCCAAGCAATTATTGAAAGTTAAAAGCAGCCCGGTAAGACATCGAAATACGATATATTTCATAGTTAAGATAGGGTTTATATCTTGTCTTGTCAGGCCGAAAAAGTTAAAATTATCGGGCCGCTGGTCGCCGATTTTGAATATTTTAAATTGTTTTAATGTTTGTTGTTTTTGCTTCTGACAATGAGCTCGTGGTGGCTCGAAAGGTTCTTGAAATAGAAGTCTTGATCCGATTCCAAGCAAGAATAATCCATCTTGTTAAAAAATTAGCGTGCTGGAAACAATTCGATCCAGTCGAGTTTTGAAAGATCGGTCTAAAGATCACTACTACAGCTAAAGAAGAACGCCGTTTTGAGCCTTTAGAACTTGCCATATTTCCTTCAACACAAAACGAATTTACTGGAAAAATTATAAATGTTTTTCTCCAGCTTTTTCAGATAAGTTTGTTCTCAATTTAATCTAAAATCTCCGAAAATTTCAAAAAAAAATATGCATAAGTTTCCTCGGATATGCGTGTTTTATCAGGGGAGATTTGGCGATTCTCGAATGTTCATACGCGGCGTTTTTCCTTAGCACGCTGCCCGACAGACTATGTATAAGCACTGATTCCAGACGGTTTTTAGCAAAAATGGACCAAGCCACATCAGCTTTTGCAAAATTTAACTGGGTAAATGAAATTTTTACGAGAGAACGTTAGTGCGGGTTTTTTTTTTTCGAAAATTTTAAGGAACTAAATTAAAGTATTATGCTAAAAATTCACCGAAATTAGCAACAGAAAAAATCTGCAAAACCGTTTTCATGTAAAAATAAAAAACCCAATTATTTGGCGATATCTGACGTGGCTTGGTTCCTTTCATGCTTGATAGCTAATGTGGCTTGGTTCTTTTCATGCTTAACGCGGTCCATTTGATACTGCTACCCTCAGATTAGTGATCAAGGGGTGATACTACCACTAGCAGAAACAAGAGCGGCTCAGTTTGATTCCGAACACTTGCATCGGCCAACACGAGTGGAGTGTGTCGTGTGTCCCTCCGCGAAGTGGATTCAAAAGACCCACACAAATCACGAAAAGGCTACCGTTGTCACCCGGACCGGACATGCAAGCCCCAAAACGCACATTGTTTCCGGCGCGGCCCGCGGTCCAGCGGCCACAGTTCGCTCCCCTGACGTAAGGGCGTATCTCCTTCTTCAAATGGGCCCCGGAAAGTATGCTGTCATATGGGCGACAGGGCTCAAGGGAAAATCGAGATAGGCCCTTATGTCAGAGGACGATGAGTTTCGCTCAAAGAGCACCGACCGCCACTGTCGTGTCGCAGGCGCGGGAGGGTGAAGGGTTGAGAATTGGCCAGCCTCTTGTTCTCAAGGAGTCCGAGGAGTGTGGGTGTGGGGCTTCGAAAATTTCCAATTGTTTCAAAACGTCAGGTCAGCGTGCATATAATATAGAGCAAACGGGGCACCGTATCCCGTGTCCCATGTCCCTATCCCTACACGAGTATTGCTTATCTAGATCACAGCGTTGCCAAGCTGTGTGTTAATCAAGAAAGTATCCTGCTAAGTTTCCTAAAATGTCATTTTCCTCACGAAAGAACGTAAGTACATTTGTATGTGCCTCTTCTTTGAAAACAAATTCCAGCCGTGGAGGCCGTACTTACGGGCTACAGAGACATACCGTCCGCGTTCCGGGCTCAGAGGCCGAAAGTTCCAGGCGCAGTACAGGGAGCAATCATAGCTATATGACTCTAGCACCCGGAACTTTCGGCCGCTGAGCCCGGAACGCGGCCGGTATGTCTCTATAGCCCGTAACTTCTTTATTTAATGTTATAATTAGGATTTTTACCAGGAGGTTCTTGGACATTTCAACAGAAAATTTCATTAGTTTTTCTTCTGGTCGCATGTAAAAATCGAAACATTTCGAACAAAAATTACATCGGTTTATTCTTGTATAAATATAAGAATGAATATGCAACCTTTGAATGGTGTTGCGTTCCTTTCTTCGGTGAACAACTGAGAGAGCCGTGACGCTAACATTTTCTGAATCGAGTTTCCTTCAAAATTCGTTCAATTTAATTTAGATAAACTCATTGATTCAGCTGAAACAGCAAAATTAGCCTCATTTGTTTAAAGACAAAACCAATGAGAAAGCAGTAAGAACGGAAAAATTGACGTTGCTTCACACAATACAGCAGTGAGGGGGCAGCTTTTTTCAGAAAGCTGTACTTATCAGCTAAAATATTGACCATTTTAGCCAGTTTCTAACCTTATTCGTTTGTTGTGTGTCTAAAATCCAACCAAAAAAACATGCAGAAGATAGCACTCACAGCTGTCGTGACTAACATGAAAATGAAAAAGGCCCTTTCCATATAGTTAAAATTAAATTCGTCGATTTTCAATAATCTGAACGGTTTCTGGTAGTCTTAGACTTAGTCGGTTTAGAGCGGTATATTTTGATGAGGTCGAAAACTTTTACTCATTAAAGAAAATCCGTTTTTTCGCGGAGGGATAAATTTCTGGAGGCCAACCGGCAACCCCGCCAAAGGTCAGCCGCAGTCGGAGCGGAGACAAACGTGAGAAGGGGTCCGGACCACTCCCGTATAGGTTGAGGAAAATAACAATGACCATTATTACGCTCTTTCTTAGAGGAATAATGCTATCAACGTGTCCGCAACATTTGGTGCCCCCGACTTGACCACCCCTTTTTTGCATGTCGCCACTGACCACTCGAGCTCGCACTCCTCACTTCTGAGCTCCCTATTCACCCCCCCCCTCCTGTCGCGTTTCTCCCTCGGGATCCTTTCCCCAGGGGTCTTGTTTATTGAGTTTATGAATTAATCGTCCGTGCTTATTAACTGCAGTTTGATTTGCGCCCGGAATTCTCTAACGCCAAATCGATGAGCTGAAAAAACCGGGGTCATGCCCCAGACTTATCTTCCTTTGGGCAGTTTATTAATAGGAACAGGATCATTTTACTTTGATTCAATGCGCCTTTGGATAAGGTTTAAGTGTACGGAAATCAACCTAACTGCTGAAGTGCGAAACCAAGTATCTTCATTGCGGTGTTTCAAAATGCCCGTATCTATTTTATTTTTGCGAGGAGGTGTACAAGCCAACTTTGTAGCTTGATTTTTTCCCATACTATTCTGCTATCGGAGAAGAAAAATCAAAGAAGTTTTCAAAAAATTATGTTGACTATAGTTTTCCAAGGAAACAATAAAGTATGACAGGAAATCTGCAATGTCGCAAACGATGGTACGTGGTTTCGCACTTTGGCTATCGATATGTTCTCTCTTCAAAATGTCACCTGAAATTGGATGAGACACGGAAAGTCTGAAAATCAAATCTTTATCAAGATATTTAAGTGGTTGCAACTAACATTCGTTAAATGGCATAAATAAAAATGACATCGTTTACATAATGCAGCCTCCATTTGATCGGTGTCAAACATACTTGTTAATTCCTCCTTCAGAGCTCGGTTTCAGAATTTCTCGTTGAGTGAATTGTTTCCTACGTACAATTTTGAAGAGAAATCAGCTAACTTTTTTTCTAGTCAGGACCTCGCAAGACTCCGTCGTGTTCAAATAATGGATTTACAAGATCAGAATGTAATTTTATGCCCAATAATAGTGCAGAAAAGATATAAAACGCTCACAACAAAGCGTGATACAACTATATCAACTCCTGCGTAGCCTACATTGCATAGGCGCTGAATTGAAGGCGAAATCAATGTCAGGTTTTCTCGCCTCTCCTTATTGGAGTTTTCTTCCTCTCTTTAATTACACGTTTAACCGTAACTGGTGTATTGCACATAGACAGCGAACTTACCAGACCACGCCTCTCGATTTGCGACGTTGCAGACTTTCAGTCATACATTATTTTTTTAATGGAAAACTTCTCAGCGTCAATTCTTGGAAACTTCCGTGATTTTCTTCTCTACGCGACGGTAACCCGAAAAAACTTCAAGGAATGATATTGATTTGTTCTCCTTAAAAAAATAAAATAAGAATGGAGATTTTTACTAAACACCGCAGACGAGGTACTTACATGGTCTAGTAGTTTCACCATATGGTAGAAAAAAAAAACTGTCTGAGGAACGGCTAGATGAACAAGGCCTTAAACTGAAAATCCCTTAACTCACTGAAAAAAAAGTTTGGTCATATGAACCAAAGGTCGGTGTTCCATATCATCCCAACAAATTCGGTTTGTCAAATCATCTATTCAGTTTGTCAAACCGAAATTTCGGTTTGTGTAACCGATCTATAACGTTGAAGTGAACCGCCGAAGAAAGCTCTATCTTATGAACCGTATATTTTGTTTCACAAACCGAATGTTCAGTTCGACAAACCGAATAGTTGGGATAATATGGATTGCATTTTGCAAAAAGGAACCATTAGTATTGCAATGTTGCTAAGATTGTGCAACTTCTTTTGTCTTGCGGAGGAAAAACCCGATTATCCATTATAATAGTTTCTATTTTACTCGCTAAAAACTGTAAATTTAAGACAAAAATTACCATCTAAATTTCATAGTTTTTCACGATTTCCGCAATTTTATTGCAAAAGATGAAGTTGCACAATCTTAGCATCATTGCAATGCAAGTGGTTCCTTTTTGCAAAATTCAATCCATATGGAACACCAAATTTTCGGTTTATATAAGCGAACTTTCTCTTCTAGTGTAAAGAATTTTGCCGCAATTCCATACCAAAACTGGCAACGCCGCGAAGTTCACCGCTGGCGCCCAGCGCGAGGAAACGGAAACCAAGGGTGTGTGCACTTGTGTGTACAGAAGGAAGGTATAATGTTTTTATCTGTGACCTGGAGCCGAAATGATGTAATTTATACNGGGGGGGGGGGGGGGGGGGGGGGGGGGTCACTTAACAATTAGACCGGGCACCGCGGCCGGGACGCCGAGAAAAACCGAGGGTCACTCGCGCCTGCCTCGAGCGCGAGGAGGGTGTGCACTTAAAACAACCCTTTTACATTCCGTTTGCCTCTTTATTAATTACCTACTTTGTTTGCGCTCCTGTTGGCGAGGTCGCTAAAAATGTCACTCGAGCCTTGACTTTCAACGACCCCCGAGTATTAAGTGCACTATTCAGACGCCGATCTTTCGTCGGTGAGCCGGGTCTTTATTGGGTCTGGATCTACCCCTTTTCTTTGATTTTCGTGTCTTGCAATTAGCCCGTCGTTGGAACGTAGGTTAACACGGGATTGTCGTTACGTGTAGAGCTTTTGAATCCTGTATTGGGTTGTTACATTATAAAGGGAAACGAGGCACCAATAAATGAAGAATATTGGTTAACTACAATCGGAGTTAAAAATGAAGGAAAGAAACATGACGATGGCCAAAGTGTGAAACCACGTATCTCCGTTTGTGACGTTGTGGACCTCTTGTCATAGAAGGATTGTGGAGACGTAAGCTGATTTTCCAAGGGAAAAATGAAGATTTTTTTCTCTGGAAAAGCAGTCACCCTAATGTATCGACAATTTCCTCGATTAGCAAAAATCCTTGATAAAGAGTCTTTTCAAACCTTTATTAGGTTTGGACCCCCATTTTTGCCAACCTCTTTGATCTCCATGCTTAGGAATTTTCCCTATGGTAGGACGTGAGTGAACGTAGAACATAAAAAGGTGATCGCAATGACTGATTTGGCCCACATTTTTGACAAAAAGTTGCATGGAGTTATTTTGAAGTAAAATGGTACGAAAATCTAGTTATCCTCTTTAGTTTCACATTGAATTTGGTTCTTCGATGATCAGTGACGGAAATTGTTAATTTATTTCTATAATGACCAAAAACATCGCAGCTGGATTCTTTTGAAGATTTTTTTCAGGGCGTTTGTCAAAATTTCCATCCCGTTTTGCACAAGCTTTTGGTTCACTGAAAGAAATGTTACGGGATAGACATAACGTCCGTTCCAGGCTCAGTGGCCGGAATTGTCGGGTACTGGAGCTGTAGCCTCGACTGCTCCAACTGCTACGCCCGGAACTTTGGGCCTCTGGGCCCGGAACTTTGGACGGTATCTCTACATAGCCCGTAAGTACGGCCGGAGTTTTTTTTTCAATGTGGGAAAAACCTCCCTGATGTCCCAAGAAGGTGCTTGTAAGTGACAGCTAGTAAAGACATTTGAGACTACTACTTCCGAAGTGTACAATGTCCACAAAAGTGGTTTGTCACAAAAACGCAAAAAACCGTTATAAGTTTGCTACGTTTTGCTGCGGCCTACCTTTTTAATACTGCTAATTAAAAAGGATTTCGGCTGTTTTGGCACACAATTAAATTATTTTCCGCTTCTCTTCTATTGGCTGATCAAGAATCCACTCCTAACTCAATTTCGACCAAAATCACTGGAAAAAAAACACACATTGGATCTAGAGTCCATACTCTTGAAAACATTTAAAAGAAAAAATACTCTTGATTCAATCGGATTTTTGCTTGAATCAAAAAGAAATCCGCTTAAATTAAGAGGCTTGGTCCTTGATTTAAGCTAGATTCTGATTGAATCAAGAGTGCTTTTTCTTGTCGATGTTTTTAAGAGTCTGGACTCCAGATCCAATGTGTTTTTTTCCAGTGTATGATTTTAATTCATAGAACTTTTTTTTTTTTTTTTTTTTTTCCAGCGACTGACATTCGACAATTTGCAACTAGTAGCCTCATTTCTTATCATTGTCCGATCGGAAAAATGACGGCGCGTTGCGTGTTGCGTCGTCGCGCCGTCCGCGCATAGTTCGACGAGCCTGCATAGCACGGCCCAAGACAGTAATTAAGCGGCACCTGAGGGCGCGCACCGCAGCGACGCGGCCATAAATTAAGCCGTTTCAAGTTTATGACAAATTAGGCTACGAGCGGCCAAAATTACTCGCCGGGATATAAATACGAAATAAATATCCCGCGCGAAAGAGGAAAAAATAAACCGCGGGAACACGAAAACTCGTGAAAAAGTGTTAATATTTTATTTTTATCTGCGCTCTCCTCCGAGGGCCCGAACCCTTGCATGTATTAGACTATCTCGACCGTTTACCCCTCTCTCCGCCCACGCCCTACACCCCCGCAACCCCCTCCCTCCCCCGCGCACCACGGCGAAATAAGAAAAGCGCTATCAGTTAGAAGTCAGTTTCAAATTATCAAGAATTAGTTTCTATCCGGGCGCAGTTGTGATCATATATCACCGCACAATCTGCATATAAACGGCCCTTCCGCCGGGGTTCCCGCGCCACCCCCTCCCCTCCTCCGGGGGTGGTTTTTTTCCCCGTTCCGCGGGTTCATTTGCCGCTTCACAGTTGATCTGAAAATCCGCCTTACTTTTAATTCAGTCGACCAGATTGTCTTGTGGAGGTGGAGTTGCGACATAATCTGCTCCTACGACGCGGGACTCTCTCCGTAAATGCGACGTTTTGTTGCCGCGCGGTCCGGGGCTCGCGCGAATTTTAAGGGTGGTTCGGAGGGGGTTGGTGCGATTTGGCAAGGGCCCTGCGGAGATTTTCGCCGCTTTCCTTCGGCTAGACTTTAAAACTGTCACCGGAAACTGTCGTTAAAAGCAGGTTAGCGTGGGGTGCGCGGCGTTTTTGTTGCAATTTCCGACGTGGAGAAGAATCTGCATGGGTCGCTTGTAGAGGGCGTGTCCGTATCGCATAATGAACCCTAGCGGCCGATTTTTGATGTTTGGGGGTTATTTAACTAGCCTTAGTGTGACAGACTCGGAAATTAGGATTCCCTACATATGTCAGATGAAGATGCGTGAGAAATCGGAAGAAAAGAGAAAGAAATAGAAGAAAGGAAAGAAAAAAGAGGAAAGAAAGACAAAAAAAGACGGAAAAACGAAAAATGGAGGAAGAAGAGGGAGAAAAGAAGGTTGGAGAGGGAGAAAAAAAGGTAGGGGAGGGAAAGTAATTATGAAAAGAAGTAGAAGAAAAATAAGTTTGGAAAAAAAAGGAAAGAAAAAATAAAAAGTCTCCTGTTCACTTTTTCAATAATTTCCTCTTTTTTGTTATTTTTTTCTTATTTCTCTCTAATTTCCTTTCCTTTTCGTCCTCCTCCTTTCCTTCTAGTTCTTCAATTCCAAAGACGAAGGCTCATATCTGTCAGATTTTGTCAGTCATCTTCTTCGTTCAGATTTCTATATCAAACCAAAATATCCAAGAATGTTCATAAACGAGCGTTCTTCCGCAAAAATGAAAAAAACGTATGAAAAAACTAAGACAAATGCGTGCTATAGCAACGATGGATCTCGTAACAGTATATTGTAACAATTAATCGCTGTGGATAATTTGAACTCATGAATTGGCTGCCCTTTGGGGCCCTAAGCCCCAAGTGCTCCATGACCTAATCTCAAAAATACCAACATGACCAGCATACTCTCTTTGTATGTACCCTGATTCATACTGAAAGGAATGGCATTATTCTCCGGGGCACCCTGTGCTTTTGTGACGTGAGACAAGCGGCGCTAACAGAGGATCGCGCCGCGTCGGCGACTGCATCTCGGGAGGCGCGCGGCGCGGCGGCTCGGAAAGAGGAACATGCATCATGGTCTGGGGAACTAACTGCTTCGCGGCAGTCCGAGTGAATGAGAGCCCGGATAATTGAAGCAATTTGTACGTATCGAGACTCAAGTTCGAACCGCGGCGCGCACCTCCAAGTTCCCAGACGCCTCGCCAAGAGCTCCAGACTTTCCCGATCCGTCGACTTATGGCATTGCGCTTTAATGTCTTACACAGGGTGTTACTTAAATCCGGGACGTAGATCCGGAGATGGGGTTCAAACTCGAGGGTATGGTTTGGGAACAGTTAACGGGATGGGTCAATCGTGTAAATGTTACGCCCTGTGGACTGATTTTTGAAACTGATAGACAAAGCTTTAGACAAAGAAGACGGCCGGAAAGAAGAAAATGGACGAGAACTCATCGGTCAATGATATGCCTCCTGAAGGCGTTTCCGACAATCATCTTCTTATTCAAATTTAATTTTGCTCTTACCTCTTAAATTTATGCACGTTCGATAACAGTTTAATTTTAAATTACTAAGCCCTCTTTTTCTGTTCAGTTTTAACAAAAGTTACTAAACCCTGCTTTAATTATTTTAGCTTTAAATGTAATGTTGAAATTTAAAATTATTTACCAGTGGCGTGGCGTGCTTTGCGATATATCGATTGTTCTGCCATTTAAACCTATAGTAAAGAATCGATTATTAAGGTGTTCGCTGCGAACACCCTGATTATCGATTCTTTTCCATACGTTTAAATGGAATAACAATCGATATATCGCAAAACACGCCACGCCACTGTTATTTACTCTGTCCTTTTTTTTTCCTAAATTGGAATTTTATAAATGTAATGGTATTAAGATTTGATGATAAATAAACAAAAAAAAGAGGGGTAGAAGGATCCTGCTGGTAAAAGCATGTGAAAAAAGGAGGTAGGTAATAGACTAACTAACGGCAATCCACGAGTGAGCCTATAGTTAGTCAATGACTTTCTTCCTTAGCCTGTAGGAGCACCCATTTCAACGAATGGGATTACTCCATACTTTCTATGTCTCCTATGCCTATCGCTTTGTCTATCAATTTCAATAATCAGCCCGCTGTTGGAAAAGCTGCCCAGTCTACCAGTGGCGTGGCGTGAATTGCGATAAATCGATTTATATTTAATGTAAACCTATGGTAAAGAATCGATTATTAAGGTGTTCGCTGCGAACACCCTGTTTATCGATCCTTTTCCATAGGTTTAAATGGTAGATCATTCGATATATCGCAAAACACGCCACGCCACTGCAGTCTACTGGTGTACCGATCCACCCAGTGGTTAAGTTTCCCAAGCTAGTTTCTACACAGAGGCAGTCTGTTATTCGAATGCTACAACCAATGACAACTCCTATGCATTTCTGAGAAAATAAGAAAAGCGAAAACGCCTTCAATTTTGAACATGCAACACGCACATCCGAAGAGCGCGAATAGTTGCATCAAGGCCCTACGGTCAATGCAGTCTACATAGTTTCAGTGAAGCGGCAACGCCTCCGATATTTGAATATGCAACACGCACATTCAAACGTGAAACGTCAAGAGGCTTAAACGCCAACGTTAAGATCTACTATGATTTTCTCAAAATAGCCTCTTGTCCTCTTGCACGGAGTTTCCCACAAATCGCACGGGATGGCGGGATTCCCTTTTGAAGAGATTATTGTTGATCAATGTCTTATAAACATTCGATTGATGTCTTAACTTGCGGAGGCAACGAAAATTAACGACACTGTTGACTGTTCATTTATCGGAGGTCGGGACACTAAGAGGTTCTTTGCAGGAATCCATGTAAGAAGAAGAAAAAGAGGAATATTTATATAGAATGAGAGAAATTTGAAAGCGTGACTGAATGTTCTGGCCGGAGAAAAAAAGTGAAAGTTTCCCAGTTTTGAAGATTTTGTGAATACTGAGGTTTCAGTTTATCTTCCAGGAAATGTCTCTATTAGTGCGCGCGTGTTTCTGGTTATCATTCGATTTTTATCGTGCTTTTTCGTAATGAATACAATTGAAATAATTTTCAAGTTGAGAAGTAAGTGAATGAAATAAACTTTGAGTCCCAAACGATCAGATAAACCTAAATCTCATGTTTCAAGAATATTGATTACCTTTCGTTAATTTACCTTCAATTAAAAGTAATCATGTTGCATATTATACATAGGTAGCTATGTTACTTAGCATAGCTGCTATATTACTTAAATTATGTCGATACTCACAAAAATGTAAAAAGCTGATCCCTCTATTAAATGTTGACTATTGGACTGTGAACGTACCTGAAACAAGAGAGAAACGAAATGGGTTATTATACATTGCAAATCAAACGTAACAAATCGTGCAAATATTGTGCTTCAAAAGTATTTCTCACGGAATAGGTTTGGCGAGTTGGCGTCGGTCATGTTCATGTTATAGCGTAGTATTAACGTAGTAGCGTAGTAGTAATATAGCGTAGTATCCTATACCGCAAGGGTTAGTTGGGACGACCCGAACCCTCATACGAAATTTTTACCCGCGCCGTAGTATCGTTTTCGAGCGGGAACTTGAAGTTACTTTGAAGGAGCATCAAAGTAACTATCCGCGGTAGCTACGCTTTCGATCGCCGCGTATAATCGAGACCCTCCTGTATTTCATCTCCAAAACGCACAACGGCAACAAGGTGTTTTTTAGGCGGTTGAGGGCTTGAAGACGCTGTGATTTTACAGCAATTTTTCGGCGAATTTAGATTATCCGCGGTAGCTACGCTCTCAATCACCGCGTATAATCGAGACCCTCCTGTATTTTATCTCCAAAGGCGCAACGGCAACATGGTATTTTTGGCGGCTTAGGCCTAAAAACGCCGCAATGTTAAGCCCAGTTTTCGGCGAATTTCGATTATTCGCGGTAGTTACGCTTTCTATCACCGCGTATGATTGAGAACCTCCTGTATTTTATCTCCAAACGTTCAATAATTGTTCAAGTTAGAAACCAATGATACCTCCGTGCTCAGTTTTCTTAGCAGATTCATTTTAGACATGAATTTTACAAAACTGATGGCACCTGCAAATTTTGCACTTCGATTATCCGCGGTAGCTTCGCTCTAAATCACCGCGTATAATCGAGACCCTCCTGTACCTACTTTATCTCAAAAACACGCAATGTCAACACGGGTTTTTTGGTGGCTTAGGCCGTAAAACACTGCAATTTACGGCAAATTTTCGACGAATTTCGATTATCCGCGGTTATACGGCTTTCAATCACCGCGTATAATCGAGATCCTTCCATATTTCATCTCCAATACACGCAACGACGAAACGGTTTTTTCGGTGGCTCAGGCCTATAAACGTTGCGAGTTTAATACAAATTTTCGACGTATTTTGATTATCCGCGGTATAATTACGCTCTTGATCACCGCGTATAATCGAGACCCTCTTGTATTTTATCTCCAAAAGGCGCAACGGCAACACGGCTAGGAGTAGTGGAAGGAAGCCCGACCACGACCACAACCACCTTTCGGGTCACTCCGAGTCCAAGTCGTGCCCGGCGATTCGACGGACGGACGGACGTAACTTATTATTATAAAACCGGGCGGGAGAATTATTATTTTAATTCCATCATTCCGTCCCGGGCCTCTATTATTTCCACCATTACGGCCGGGGCTTCTCGTGCGCCCTCGCTGGGCCCCGCGCGGCCCGGAGCCCGGCTCACCGCCCGCCCGCCCGTCATTACCGCTCAGATTTTCCTCCAGATATCAACCGGAATAAAACGAAGAAGGAGTAATCAAATTATTCGTCGCCGCGGCCATGTTTCTCACCGCACCTATCATTATATTATTATTTTTCACCATTCGATTTTTTTTTTTTTTCATCCTCGGGATCTTCGTTGTTGTTTCAGCTTCCCCTTCCCCTTCCCCCGTCTCTTGTGTGTAATGTATTTCCGATCGTTTATCTATCGTACGATATTCTGATTGGTTGGTCTTGCGCCCGAGGATGCCTTGACCAATGAAGTGTTTTATTGCGGGCCGCTGGCTCACGCCTGTTTTTTTTTTTTTTTTTTTTTTTTTTTTTTTTTTTTAGCGATGGAAAGGATAAGATCCGACATGGAGGAACTGACTTTTGCGTGTAATGTCTTTCCGATCGTTTATCTATCGCACGATATCCTGATTGGTTGATCTCGCGATTGAGGTTGCCTTGACTAATGAAGTGTTTTATTGCGAGCGGCTGGCTCATGCCTGTTTTTTTTCAGCGATGGAGTGGATGAGATTCGATATAGAGGAACTTATTTTGTGTGTAATGTCTTTTCGATCGTTTATGTATCGCACGATATTCTGATTGGTTGAGCTTCCTCTTGAGGTTGCTTTGACCAATAACGTGTTTTACAGCAAGCGGCTGGCCTATGCCTGTTTTTCTTTTAGCAATGGAGTGGATACAATTCGACATGGAGGAGCTGATTTTCGTGTGTAATGTCTTTCCGATCGTTTATCTATCGCACGATATTCTGATTGGTTGAGCTTCCGCTTGAGGTTGCCTTGACCAATGAAGTGTTTTATTGGGAGCGGCTGGCTCATGCCTGTTTTTTGGACGATGAAGTGGATCGAATCCGATATGGAGGCAGTGGCGTGGCGTGCTTCGTAGATAGATTGATCCGTCATTTAAATCAATGAAAAAATCAATGAACAGGTCAATGAACAGGCCGTTCTCAACGAAGCTTTAAGAATCGATTCATTACCATAGTTTCAAATAGGGAAATATCGATGATCGATCATTACCGCCTCGCCACTGAATGCAGTACCTGATTTTTCACATTGATTTATTCAGAGGCGCACACAATTTAGGTGTTCGAAACCTGCCAGGTTTCATGGCTTAAGCTACGCTAGAAATAATTCTGGGGGTTGGACGAAGGTCCACCCACCCTTAACCGGGTTCTAATGATTATTAATATTTTTATGCAATTCCTTATAACTGGTCGCAGTGTGTCGCTGCTGAACTAAAACGACGTAGCAAATTACACTCTAATACAAGATGTAAAAAAAAAAGAAGAAGAAAAAAAACAGATATATTTCTCGTGAAAATTTCCCTTAATCTAATGAAATTTTTTTCGGATATAAACTGAGGTTGAATGCTTGAACTATGCTGCCGTTCTGAGGAAAAACGCCGTGTCAACCTCTTTTTATAAAAAATAAAAATGCATCATTGGCTCACCATTTCTGTCTTATTAATCCAATGGGCGAATAAACAACTTTCCTATCATACTATATTTTTCAAATGAAAAACTACTCAACATCAATGCCTGAATACTTCCGTGATTTTTCTTCTCCAAGCGAAGAAAACTCTGTGAAAACTCCGAGGAGCTATATAGTTTCCTACTCCTTCAAAAGAATTAAATGGAAGCGGAGCATTTTAAACACCGGAATCAGGATACGTAGTCTGGTAGTTTCTTAGTCAGTATGCAGTACCTAAAAACTGAATGCAGGGTTTTTTCTTATCTCTGTAGAATTTATACGCGTACAACCATCAATCCGGCAAGTGTGAAAAAGTAGACAAGCGGAAGCCGCCAAAAAAGAAAAACCCATCATAAATGAAAATTATGAGAAATAAGCAAACACTTTTTCTCCCGAGAAAACGCCGACACGCGAGGAACGCAGCAGAAAAACTCCCATGTATATATTAAAAAATCCTTGTCAAAATATTATAAAACTGCTTGAGGAACATATTGCGCCTTGAGAGTTGGTAATTAGTGTTCGGGGGAAAAATGTCAAGTTGGCAATAAAAACACATGCATCATCGAGCAGGTTCGCAATTATCAGACTCCTTTTTCCTCCTGCCTTTTTCTTGAGCGGGCAGGATCCGGAAAAAGTGTCACTCCGTCTTTCATTTTTAAACCAGCGATGCCAGTTTATATAAAAAACGCCTATTCTTTCCTTCTTGGAAGCGTCGTGAACTCGCCGATTTGGCAACCTCGACAAGAGCTTCAGTTTTGTTTTTCTTCGCCATTCCCTCTCCACCCCTCTCCACACTGTCATTCTTAAATTTTTTATAACTCAAGTCTGTCTTACTTACAAAGGTTAAAATTGATCCCCGAGGACGCATTTATTAATTTTTTCGTCGGGGGTTTTTTTTTCTCCGGTTCGCCCTAAGCGCGGATTTAAGTCGAGGCTTTTTTCACCCTTTTCATGCGGCCGTTTAAAGTTAGTGCGATTTGATAAGTTTACGTAGCACAGCACGCTTAAACGGCTGCTAAAGTTTTTCGGCCTCATAAATAAAATCTCACGGAGAGGCATTCAACTTTGTTAACATCTGACTAAATTTCTATTGAATTGTGGCAAAATGTCGAATACACAAAAGAAAATGAAATTGCTGATTTAACAATGTTTATACGTTGTTAAATGTTATACGTATGTTACATACATACATATGTTATACGTTGTTTGGTAAATGTTATACGTATGTTACATACATACATATGTTATACGTTGTTTGGTAGTTTCACTGTCGATATTTGCAGTAAATAAAATATTCAAATCATGTGCAATGAATTTGCTCGTGCATGGCTTATTTTGAAAGACATTGATATTCCATTCTATTTTCTCCCCCTTTAATTTCCTTTTTTTATGTTTTATTTATAATTCTATTATATATTTGATAAACGTCAAATTGTTAATGGAATGATGTCATAAAATCACTGGTGAAGGTACCGTTTTTAAAATCTTCTCGTTGAGACACCTCGTCATTACCACCCCCTTCAGAAAATCGACAGGTAGAGAATTTTAAGTGAGAGATTATTTTCCGAGGCGGCTGCCGTTCACGATTATAACTAAGTGAGCATGAAAACACTAACCGACGGAGTTACTTTGTTCAACCTTAGAATGAGCGATCATTATGAATGAGCTTCCTGGAGGGAAATAATCTCCAACTCAAAAGTAATTAAGCGACTGCTGTGATTCAATTGGTTAATCACTCAATCATCGCTGTGAATTAATAGACTGGGGATGATTAAAGGTACCGTGGTTTTTATCACGGGGTTCATCACACCCGAACTTATGCCGTTTCTGACAGAAGGCACGGTAAGTTTCTCCCGTTCTAGATGCTGCGGCCTCTAATCTAATACAAATGAACTCATGAACAGAGGTCATGGTTGCTCCCCTATTAGTTGTTCTTCCGTCAGCAATAAGGGATTATTAACCGTTAGATGAACATTCTTGCCACAATGAAAAAAACAAAAAAAAACCATTACTATACTTTGAATGACTATAAAATCCAAATGAAATCCTCTTATTGGCGTGTTTTCGCAGAAACTGCATGCAATGATACGTATTGTTTTGTTTCATAGTGTCGCCATTTGAACATGCCATGCTCTACTAGGTCTCTGAAACTTGAAAATCACTGTAATAATACAGCACAAAAACTGAATGCGAAAAATGCGTTTCTCTATTATGAGAGGTTTAGAAAAGCTCCGATTATGTTGAATTGTTTTCAAAAAAAGTTAATCAACATTTTTCCTTGCAATACAGACTTTTGTATTTAAAGACTACTACTGAGTGAACTGAACACGACGATGTACCCTTGGTTTATAAATTGAACAATTATTATTAGAAGAGATATGACAAACTTATCTGATCTGCAGAAATACAAGTGTTTATCTGGAAAATGCCGCCAGACGATGTGATTAGGTTATGCATTTTCTCACTTTTAAATATATTTCTATACTATTTCCCATATCAGAAACAAATTATATAAAATACTACGAAATCAGCTCTTTAAGCACTCTCAGATGAAGCAATAAAAATTTGCATGCCAAATCCTCCATTTTGAGTATTTCTTTAGAGCGAATGAAATAAATGCACAGAAATCTCAGTGGAAACTGACCGGACACAACTAAATGATGTATCTATCTGAAGCTCTCGAATTCACGTTCTATTTTTTTCCTATCTATTTGTATACTATTTCCCATATCAGAAAAAAGCATAAAAAATACTATGAAATCAGTTCTTTCAGCACTCTCGGATGAAGCAATAAAAAAAGTGCATACCAACATACCATTTTAAGTATATTTCTTTAGAACAAGTGAAATAAATTCGCAGAAATCTCAGTGGAAACTGATCGGATACAACTAAATGACGTATCTGAAACTTTCGAAATCTTGTCAGGTAAACAACAATAAAAGCCGGCCGAGCATAATTACTGCCGGTCTGAATATAGCGCGGGTTACCCGCAATTCGCGACGCACGAAGCCAGATTCGCCGCAAATTTCACCGGTGAATTTTTTTAATCGCGACCAAATCGAATGACCGGAAACGCTTTTCTCCCTCGATTTAACTCGTTTCAAAAACGCGAACTTTTTCTCAGCACGGCGCGGAGCAATTAGGCCCAGCGACGGCTGTTCGTTCCATTTATTCGAACCTCAAGCGACGGGTTTCACTAATTTTTGGTTCGATTTTGCAACGACGGGCGGAGGCATTCGCATGACAGCGGCAAAAATGTCGCGCAGTCCGAGCTCCATTATCCAGGTTTTATCGGTCGGATCTCGGACGGACGGTTTCCCGGGTGAAATCCGAGGTGTACTCTGTCGTGCGAAGGAAAAACGTCGTATGAACCTTCAGGCGTTGTCAAATTTCCTTCCATAAAACACGAAATTCCTGGCGAACTTATGAATATTTTTCTTCAAATTTACCAGGTATTTTTTCTCGCGATTTCACCTAAAGTCCCTGAAAATTTCAAGGAAAACTATTCACAACTTTCTTGAAAATTAATAATTTTATCGAAGGAAATTTGGCAACTCTCGAATGTTCTTACGGCGTTCTTCCTTAGCATGAAATTATTGACGCAGGTAGAATTAGCTTCCGTATGCAATCAAACCAGGGATAGCGCAATATGGATGGATAAAAGAATTAATGGGGCAAAATAAAATATATAATCCCGGTGCGTTGCAAGGACGCACTCGTTATATTGTCGCAGGAAACCATTAATGGCAAGGTTTCTGTTCAACGGGAAAAAAGGCTCGTTCTGGAGTCTTTTTCTGAACTCCTGCCTCGCCACACAAACATTTTTGGAAAGTGTCTTGGTCCATGTGTAGATGTGAAAGTCAATTTGTAAGAAACAGAATGGTGTGGAACAGAATATCCATTTGAAATGGTGACATAAAGAAAGCCGGAACTAAAAAACTCAAACCCCCACAAATACATTAAAATTGCCGACGCGTTTCGAGGCTCCTCGGCCCCCTCTTCAAGGCTAAATTCCGACTCATTCCAGTCGGAATTCTTTTCCATTAAATAAATCCAATTTTTCTTGATGATCTGCTATGGTGCTAATATTTTTGTATTTGGACACTAGAAAGTCTACGTGAATACTCAGATAATTTCATTTCTGTTTCAGTCAACTCATTTGTAACTGACTAACTCCAGCATACCACGGAGACAAGGTTTCTCACTCATATCTCACTCTGCAGAACGGCACGGATGACGGAAGCAACTATTTTAACACTTCGGTAGCGCAAGGTTGCGTCCAACAAAATTGAAGGCGGATAAACCTCCATGTTTAATTTTGAACATTGAAACTTTTGCTTACATAGATATTGTTTACAGGACAAGCCCATGTCTGAAAGAAGATAATTTTGAATGCGTCCAATAGAGTAACGCTCCCCTCAAGCCCCCTACGCGCCTGCCCGAGTGTTCCGTACTTTAGGGACATAGAGAAAAAAAAAGGAGGTGTTTGCATTTCGGGCATCTTGGAATTTTTTTGATGATTTGATGACGTAGGTCGGTACAGCGACGTTTATCCTGTCGATTTTCTTGGAAATCGTGTAATTTAAGGAAAAAAGTCATTCTATAAAAAGTGCTTGAAATTTTATAATGAGTTGATTTAAGTAGAAAAGTCGAACATTATGGTCCGTTTTTCATAATTCGAATTCCGGATTTCGCTGGCCAAGTTGTACCGACCTACGTCACAGGGTAAACAAACCTCAAGATGCAAACACCTCTTTTTTACTTTCTCGCTCCCATAGGGTAGAGAGAAAGTATTGTCATCCTCCAAGAAAAAAAAAAGAAGAAAAAAAGTTGAAATTTCATCATTTCTGGTTTTCTCTATGCTTTAGGGATGGCCCCTGATAGAGTATACATTATTTCCAAACTAAGTCAGAATTTGTAGTTCCGAAGTGCAAGTGCCAGTTTGTAGTTCATTTGCCTACAAGCATTTGACGAAATGCCTGATTCGACTACTTGTCTGCGTCATAGGCGCACTACAGTCTCAAGAGCCCCGATAAGTGCGACCCAATTTCCCAACAGCGCGTTCCCGCGAGATTCCCACGTCCCGAGGACCCGCGACAAAAGTCAAAGATACGCCGGAGCGGTTACGAGAGCTCTCGACAAGGCGCTCCCATTCACCGTTCGACAAGCTCCACAAACCGGCGATAGCTCATCAATAAGTAGCTCAACTTTCTTCCCGCCCCGAAAGAGGGTCCCGAATACACCCGCGCCGAGGTGAATGAATTTTTTTCAACGGCTCCGACACGGAACGGAGCAAAATGGAACGGAAACCGGGGTGACACCGCCGCCGCCCCGAGAGAGACCCGGCGAGAAGGAGAGAGATGCATATTCATATCTGGATGGAACCGACTAAATCATTAATCAGCAAATTGCTGACTCAGGC
Organism: Bemisia tabaci; assembly: GCF_001854935.1. Lineage (NCBI taxonomy): Eukaryota > Metazoa > Arthropoda > Insecta > Hemiptera > Aleyrodidae > Bemisia > Bemisia tabaci. The sequence goes on from NW_017547290.1 coordinate 517,673, forward strand.
TGCGGTGTGCTCTTTAAGGGGCAGACGCCAAGCTCCTGTTGTATATGCGTGTATGTATGTATATAATACTCCCGGCCTTAGCGAAGAACGTTGTATGAACGTGCGGGCTTTGCCAAGTTCCCTCTAATAAACTACGGATTTTCTGAGATAAACTTCATTTTGAATGACACTCTATGCACGGAGTACTAACTTCCTTAACTTCTTTCTAACTAACTTTTTCTTTCTAACTTTTCTTCTTTCTTCTACTAACTTCTAACGTACGAAAACTTTCGTTGAGTCAACAGGGAATTACCATGTTTCAAACAGATTTCTGTTATACCGAAGAGACGTTCTGTCATTTAAAAGATATTTCCACTGGACTCAACGAGAATTCTGGTCCTGGAATTATTAACCGGAAAATTTTTCTTAGGGTAGTATAAAATCACAAGGATAGTGTGTCACGTTGAGAGCGCCACGCTGATCATGTCGAAAAACGGGGTTTCCTCCTTTATTTCAAGCCTCTTCGATTCAAGTGATTTTCCATGCGAATCAATCTGAGGACAGTTCTTAAAGCAGGTAACGCCTTAGGGGAGGAGAATGGTCTGAGTCTGCGTTACGGATGCATTACAGGCGTTACGTGATTTATATAGAAGGGTAGGAACCTACATGACGGGTTCGTTACGGGGGGTGGCTGGGGGAATCAGATTTTGGGCGTCACGAGTTTTATGAACGGCCCAAGTGCATTTAAGCATTTCAAAATTACTCATGCGAAAATCGAGGGAAATACGGCAACGTTCCAATGTTCATACGATGTTCTCCCTTAGCACGACAGAATACTCGTCAAGCGTTAAGACCCGCGCTACGGATGGAGCCCACCAATGCGCTACAAGCTCGACTCCCGTTGACTTTCATTCACGCGTTCTGATTAGTCATAATCAGATTTTGTGAATGTCTGATCGGGTATTCAGCACGCTCCGTCGCGTCGGACGAGTTTTTTACGCCTGGTGCCACCCCCCCCCCTCCCACTTACCCCTCTGCTGTCGCGGTCACTGGTGTCGCTGTTGTCACTGTGGAGTCAGAGGTTTGAAAGGATTTTCCACGCTGAGTTTGGTTCCTCGGTTGCAGGTGATCTCGGTCAGGAATGCTGGGGAGATTAATGCAGGTGGAAATATGGATTTCAGAGAGGGGTGGAATCAGGTGGGTGACTGGGGGCATTTTAAGTGTTACGTAATGTCTCTATGTTTTATGATATGCCCGACCTCTCCTTTGATAAACTCAACAGAGTCTCCAACCCTCCCGCCAATGAAAATTGAATTATGCCTGGCAGAAATTATATTAAAATGTGTTTTTTATTCCCTTTCTATGGAATATGGATCTAAAATAATTGTATTTTCTGTAGAACATTTTGCGATTCTTTGTATTCTTACATAACGCTAGCCTTTACCGTATGTTGTACACTTGACTACTGCACAATATAGGTGCAATTGGAACACCACGGTGTTTTCTTTCTTCAAATTTTCACGTGGAACTCGACTTCTGCAATATGGACGAAAAAACAAAAAACAAAAAACAAGTGAAATGTAAATAACTTTTGGAGAAGGAAGTATTATGAGTGCTCTTCATATGTTGAATCTAAAATAGAAAACATAATTTGTTTCTTGTCCAGGTAATGGTATAACTTCGATCAGTTATCTACGTTGAATCCATTTTCAGATTCAGAAAGCCTGTGATTTGTCGATTGTAAGATTTGAAACGCACATCGAACTTCCCCTTTCGGATTTTATAAACTCTGAAAATGAACAAAGTATCCCCAAACGCTTTAAAATACGAGAACAGATAGAGAAAACTCAGCTCCAAACAAGTAAAAAGACAGGATAAAGCAATGCGCTAGTTATAACAATCAGTCCGCCTTCAATTCTGAGATATGCAACCTTGCGTTACCGCAGCGTTAAAATAGTTGCTTGCGCCGCGCCGTTCAAACCACATCCAAAGAGAGCAAGCAGCAATAGGTGCAGCTGCTGCAGTGTGTCCCTCTCAATTTCACGTGACTTAACCGATGTTTGAATGCATTTACTGAAAGTGCAATTTCCTGCCTCGGTCAGTTGCATGCTCATTTTCTCGTTTTAATTTTTACATTTTTTAGCTTCTGTTCCAGTTGAGAATGGGCATGTAATTGGCCCGAAACGTCCTGGTTTTTTATGTCTCTTCTAGCCTTGTAAATACCCATTTGTTTTTTGTATTTTAGTGTGTTTTTATTGTCACTGAAGGTGGCAAGCACATTAAAACATCCAGTATTTAGTAGGAGCACCCGGCAATAATAGTCTCAGGATCTGATTTAAAATTAGTACGTGTATCTACATTATAAATACTCCGGCAAAAAGCATTTTCAGGTGTCATCTTACATTTTCAAAGTACCCCTGGGTGGTTAGGCAATTTTTCTAAGCATACTTCATAAGCATAACGGCGAATCCCACCCTGTAAAGCACAAATTCTCGGTGCAAAGATGCGTTCGAATTCCGTCCGAGATCATCGAAACTTTGACAGGCGTTGCAGACAAATGACGAAGCGTCGGAAACGGAAACGCGAAGTCTCGGAAGAAGAAAGGAGAAAAAGAGAAAGAAAAACGACGGAGGAGTGAGAACGACAGAGTCGGCTAAAACAAAAGGGGGTCAGCGGAGGGCGCCGAGAAAAAGGCCAGGGGTAGAAGTGTGAAAAAGAAAATGATGCGTATAAGTTCCCCGGCGCGGGGCGCCCAAATCGGTCCGGGGCAAGTGGAGACCTCCGGTTCCCCGTCCGCCCTTAGAAGGGAAGCGACAACTGTGCACCGACGAGCGGTCGAGATGAAAAATTAATGTCATCAGTGGAACTTTCTGTTGCAGACAGAGTCGGTTTCCCGGTTCTTAGCTCTCGGTTGGGGAGAGAAAAAACAGGGAAATGAGGGGAATCGGGATGGACAACACTCGAACACCCGAACTGTTTCACTATTAGACCGGGACCCACGAGTGCGCGCCGAGTTGCCTCCCTCCTCCGTGGAAATTAGATTTCTCCCTTTGTATTGATAGTGGATTCTGATGCGATTTCAGGAGGTTCAGGTGAAACCTAAGATTTTACTTCCGCAGACCACACTCCAAAATATTGATCAATATCAGGTTATTTTCAGAAAATGGAATCAATAGTCTATTTGTGTTTAGAGTACACTTTTAAACTTTTAGATTGAAGTATGCAAAAATATGGGTGAGGGAACAGTACATGAAATCTCCGATTCATCCACGAAAAAACCAGTGGCGAGGGAATATACAGCATAATCGACCATTCACGCCTCGCCACTGACTTCAATCCTCTTCTTTTCGGTTCAGTTTTTACTTGGTTTACTTTGCTCGGACTTGGTCAAATCGTCGTTTTTCGAATGAACACGGAGAAAATAACTTGGTGCGTGGGACCCGAAGTTGAGGTCTTATGGATCTCTGAAGTTTTCGGATCGCGTATCTAAAAACTTGAGGTCCATCTGCCGAAGCTCGGGTGAGACATCGAGGCTCTTCGGTATGTACCGGAGTACTTCATATACAGGGTGTTTCAGACCACCCGTACCAGGCCTTTTTCTCGGTTGGTTTAGGTCGTACGAAGTCGGAGACCGCGGGGTTGAATAGGAAATCGACCCCAAGGAATCCGAATTTCGTGGTCCCGAAACCCCCCCACCCTCCTTGGGGGTTAAAGGGGGGGGTCACGATGCTAAAAGTCACGGTTCCCGACCGAATTGCGGATAGATCGCATCAGAATTGAAAAGCACGGAAAATTTCACGTGGAATTGACCCCTAAAAATCCAAAATCAGACCATCCAAGGCCCAAAAATGACCCCCTAAAGAGGGGGACAGTATCCCCCTCCATAATTTCTCTTGGGTCTCAAAATTGACGTAAATTCTCCAGAAAAAGACGGATTCCCAAGTAATCGACCTCGAGAAATCCAAATTTCATGGTCCCGAAGCTCCTCTAGCCCCCCTTGAGGGGTAAACGGGGGGGCCCAATTTTAAAAATCGGGGTTCCTTTCCGAATCGCAAATTGATTGCATCCAAATTGAGGAGCAGAACACATTTACATCTTAAGTGACTCCTAAGAGTTCTAGCAGACCCCCTGAATGGCAGAAAGTAACTCCCTGAGTAGGGGGGCTTCGCCCCCGCCAAAAATTTCTCAAGATTCCTCTTTGGTCGCAAAATTGACGTCGATTCTCCAGAAAAAGACGATTTCCCATGTAATCGACCCCGAGGACTCTAAATTTCATGTTCCCTGAGCTCTCAAATTCTCCTGATAAAAATGAAATTTGCGAGGGTAAATTTAACGACATTGAAATGAAGTTAAGTTTTTTTGTGAGGAAGGTGATGAAATGAAGAAAGCTTAACTTCCAATTTTGCCTCAAGTTCGGAAATTCTTCATTTTTCTACCGATTCCGTTGTAAAATCATGACAAAGTAACCTACATTGGATTCATCTCTAACCCCGTCTCGCTCTCTGTTAGTTCATTAGGGACCACGGCTGGTATGAGCGAGTCAACTCTTCCCCATATCACGATCGTACACGGCCTTATGAACGTGTGCCTCTCTCTCGGATGCGGAGGGGGGAGGGGATGGCGGGATCTCAGGAAAGCCGGGACGTCTGAGAAGTTGGTTATCGCTGGGATCAAATCAGGAAGACGACGGAATTCCGAATGGCTTCCTCGAAGATGATATAAAACAACGGATTCATTTCCTCGACGCCGCGACCCGAGTGTCATTAGCGAGACCCCGGCTACGGCCGCCAGCCCCAGCACCCATGCAGCATCCACGGACAGGACTTGTCAGGGGTCTCTTGCCCGGGGGGCATAGCAATGGTGTCGGATTGTGATTGGCTCATTGAAATCTAGAGACGTTTGCAAAGTTGCGAGGAAAAATGAGAATGGAGATGTTGCATGTGTGAGGGATTTGCGATTTTTTTTTTTCCTACTTCAAATAGCCCACAAGGGCTAATCCCACGCTTTTTAAGTCCCATCCCCCCTCCGTCCCTACTGAACCAGTCCCAGGCAACCATTGTTTGAGACCATCAAACTCGGGTCGCCTGGCCGGGAATCGAACCCGGGACCTCCCGATCATGGAGCAAGCGCTACAACCACTACACCATAGGAGGCCGATAACAGCCGATCTGTCCCATGTATCAAATTATGCAAAATCAATAATTTTTTGTTTTTCATATCATCCAACTTCTACTTTTTCATCTTAAAGCACACAATTATCAAGCAGGAGTTTTCTTCCTCTCTGCAAGAGCAAATGCTGATTCATGCTTCCCTTTATGCCTATGATTTCAGGCGTTCTTTTCTGAAGTAAACATTTTTAAGTCCAGTCCTAGTGCAATTTTATTTATTTTATTTTTATTTTATTTTATTTTATTTAATTTTATTTATTGTTTTTTTTTATTTTTATTTAAAAGTTTGTGTGAAACACGATGGTGCCACTGGTTTTCTCTGAAATCATCTCCCAAGCTCAAAAAAAGGTCTCAAAGTGAGGCTAAAATGGAGAGGATATCCCACCCTACCCTAGCAGGGTTGTCACTTTATTTGGGTACTCCAAAACTGAAAAAACGGCAACCCTGCTAATGTATTTGCTCCCTATCTTTGCATGGAGAGTTTGTCTTGATGTAGAGGTGGACTCTCAGGATAGCGTGAGATATCCCCTCCATTTTGGCCTCAACTTGAGACCTTTTTTTGAGCTTGGGAGATGATTTCAGAGGAAACCAGTGGCACCATCTTGTTTCTCGCGAACTTTTACATAAGAATTAATGGTCAAATCGCAAATCCCTCACACAGGCAACATCTCTATTATATGCCTTAAATTAAAATTCTTCGAATGTACACGGAGAAAAAAGCTTCGTGAGTGAGACCCGCAGTGGGACTTGTCTCCACGGAACGTTTTCATGGGATTTTTTGGAAGTTCGAATCGTAGGAATGAAATTTCTGAAATTTTTCCCGGTTACCTTTTTGAAAATTTAAGAACTAGCTGTAAGAATTCGGCTCATATCTGAGGTACTTTATTATTCTACTTGAAACTATTCTACAGAGTCAACCGAAGTTTCGAAGTATTTAAAATGGTTGACCGAATATCCGACAGCTGCACCTCAAGTTTTCGGATGCGGATTCCAAAAATTTCAGAGATCCAAATGGCCTGTACTTCAAAACTAATACACGAAGTCTTTTTCTCCGTGTCGAGACAACCTGCCATTGCCGATGGAACATCCCTGTTGTATTTTCAGTTACGTAAATGCCCTCGTCCTAGGAAAATAATATCGATGCAAGAAGAGAGGCATGGATATTCACTACATTCTGTGATGAAATCATGACTACTGAGTTAATTTTAAAATGGGGCACGCTGTACTAAGTAATCAGTAACACGGCATGAAGTGCGCCTTCATCTTAGGAGGTATGCAACAAGCGTACTTGAGAGTTAAAATAGTTGTATCACTATTTTGCGCGCATAGCGATTTTTACCTTTCTTGCATAGCCCCACGAGTCAATTTAAACTTGTTTGAGTTGAACAACCTTAATTCTGTCAATCATTGTCGTGAGCAAAATGTCAAAATTCATTCGCGTCTGGCAACAAAGGTCCTCAAAGTTGTTACTATGAGGTCACGATTGGGGTGACTACTACAGTCCTCACGCGCTACGTGAGATTCTTTGACCCCGTCAAATTAAGGAATAACAGCGTATCCTTCGCGCGCGAGTAAAACCATACGTCCTCGGGAGAACGCCGTTAATCGCTGTCATAATTATGTACAACCCCTCAACCTTCAACTTCATCAGGGTGAGCGTAATTTTCAAGGGTAAGCAATTGGGTGCTAAATCCATAAATCTCCGGTGGTCCGCTGAGACCTACAAAAATAAAGATCGACGGCAAAGATTTGCGAGTTCACTTTGGCATTCACCATTTGTATTTACGATTTTTATGAGCTCTCTATGAGAAAGGAAACTTGTGACTTAGGCATCCATTGTGAGTCCTCGTATGTACATAAACGTCACTATCTGCAACGCACCTTGCTACTGTGTGACAATCGAACGTATCTGTTTTCTTAAAAGTCATAAGGTACCTGACAACTCTGATTTTCTTCGTCAACGCCTTTATTTCCATTATCCTCTCGTAAAAATATTCCCGTCGCTTTTTTCAGGATGAACCTAAGTCGAAACATAATTGTTAATAATTCATTTAACATTTTTTACCTTAAGTCAATACCAGGGCCGGATTTTCCTACTTGCCGAACATGGGCCGCCTGTATTTTGCCGCCTCCTTCTCATTCGTTTTGAAACATCAATAAAAACCATCAAGTGAACGTGCCAACGGGGAGGGGTGCATAGGACGCGTTTACTCGTGTTGAACACATTTTTTGGGAAAGCCCTGTCAACACTACTAGCAAAAGGTCACGGAACTTTGCGCGAAAGTCAAGTTTCGTAAACCTATCTCTAATGGACAAGGCCTTCCATTCATAAGAAATGAACGAAAACTTTATGAAAGAACAAACGCTAAATTTGGTTTAATGATTTTAACTTCCGCCGCCGCGCCGGCCGCGCCGACCGCACCGTGTTTGGCGCAATGCGTGAAGTATTCACGCAGTCTTGTAGGCGCTATGCGTTTCACGCTGACTGCTCTGTGTTTGGCGCAATGAGTGAAGTATTCATGCATTCTTGTAGGCGCTATCCGTTTCACGTGACCACAATAACCGCACTGTGTTTGATGCAATGCGTGAAGTATTCGTGCAGTCTTGTAGGAGATAATATGTGTTACATGCCGATCGCCGCGCCGAGGGCTTCTCCTTTTCATCTCAAGTCCTCGTCATCATTTCTCCCTAAGTCGCGCCGTTCCTGGCCAAATTGTGTGTTTGGTTTCTCTCTTAACTCGACTAAGTGCCGTCTCTTGTATCACTGAAAGACGACAAAGTGAGAAATTACTATACCCTCAGGAAATGAGAGATTTTGCAGACTTTTCTCGTTTGTAATTTTGTTTATCTAAATCCGATTTTTTTTTACACCTACATTTAAAAAAATTGCAAAATTTGCCGCCCCCTTGATTTGCCGCCATGGGCCGCGACCCATGTGGCCACCCCCTTAATCCGGCCCTGGTCAATACCATACTAACTGCTTCACCATAAGAAAATGATTATTGAAGAGGTCGTTGAATTTGACTTGCAGCATATCTAGCAGGAATCGACATCCACCGGCCTACTTTTGGCAATTATATCGCCCATTTGACGATCAGATTCCCACCCGTCAGCAATCGAATCACCAATTTGTGCCGGATACACTCAACGTAACAGTTTGACGACTCCGTTAACAAACCAGTTCCTCAATGCTAGTAATATTGACCACAGTCATCACACCAGTAAAGCTCTTACATGGACGTATTTATGCTCAAAGAAACTATATGCAAGTGGAAAGATGGGGTGTGCTCGCTGCAAGCTGGATAGGAAACAATGTAAAAGTGGGTATAGTTCCTTTTGAGAAAAGGGAAAAGCGGGATTTTCAAGTAAATCAAAAGGAATTGAGCGCTAGCTCATGAGCCGTGGGCATGTGAAAAAAGCGTTGTGGACAGAGTTCATGGGTTAAAGGGCACAAATCAACGAGCTCATCGTTGACGTCGAGCCCGGTCCTCACCGCTGACGTCACTGGCGCTTTAATATTCCTATTCATTCTTATGGCCCGACCATTAACCAGCACACCCCATATTTCCACTTCCACATCGTTCCATTCAGCGCAAATACGTCCATAGCCATTGGTAACTTATAAATTCGGAACATCCCAGAGACCTTCAATATCAGCCACATTGGAATAAAATTAAGAACAAAATATCACCATTAGAGCACTGGAAAAAAAACACATCGGATCTAGAGTCCAGACTCTTAAAAACATTGACAAGAAAAAATACTCTTGATTCGATCAGATTTAAGCTACAATCAAAAGGAAATCTGCTCAAATTCGTCATCTCCCGGACGAGGGAACGTAACTCCATTCCGAGTTTGCCAGATTGACTCAAACATCTGATTTATTTTACAAAAATGTATATGTGCAATTTTTATCCAACATTTATCTGGTTTTTCCATGAAATCTGAGGAAAAATCCGTAAACTTTTCAGTTAGGACTACCCAAGATTCTCCTTGTTAATAATCAATTTACGGGGGAAAATGTGGCAGCATTTGAATGAAGTTACGTTCTTTCGCGAGGGAAATGGCGAATTAAGAGGCTTGGTTCTTGATTTAAGCAAAATCCGATCGAATCAAGAGTATTTTTTCTTGTCGATGTTTTTAAGAGTCTGGACTCTAGATCCATGTGTTTTTTTTTCCGGTGAGACTCGCGTTACACCCGAAGCCTTCCATAATAACGCAGTAACGCTATATTGTTTCGGCGCAATCTCGGCGGGTCGAGATGTGATTCACATCCACACCGAACCAAACATGACGACATGGAAATCGCGTCTGAGTCTCGACGCCAGCCCGGCATGCACCTGAACACTTGTTACAGGCAGCATGAAACAGCGAAATCCTTTGGCAGTCCCCCCGCGAGCAGCCACCATCCACCTTTTCGCGTGAGCCACGGTTACCGTACACACCCATACGATCGGGGGCTCATCTCGAAACGCACGAATCATTCTTTGGCTTATCGCTCGTCGCTACGAGGGGCTTATGGAGCAGTTCACGCGGAATAAAAAAAGAAGAAGAAAAAAAGATTCATTAATAATCTTGCCTTACGCTGGCACCCAGTTCACTAACTACGACCATAATCAGAGAGCTACGCGTCGGGGCGGTTGAGCCCCGGGTTCCCCCAATTCCAATGGGGTTCCGGGACCATTGTGGGCTTCAAACACCGGTAGCGGCTTTTTTTCAAACTCCGATACATGCGTTCGTACAAACTGCTCTTTTCTCTCGGGCTTGTTTGGAGGTGTCCGGCGGGGCTATGAGCATCTTGGTGTGAGCTTTCGGTCGTGTTGGGGTTAGTGAGAGGTGTGGTTCATGTTTGGGGATGTGTGTGGGGTTCTTTTGCTGGGTGCTCGTCTATTATGGTTCATCCATGGAGTCGGAGTGGTCTGCCGACCTCCGGGTTTGGAGCCGCGGTTTGGATATCCGGCCACAATGTGGTTTGACTTCAAGCCCACGGGTAGATCGTATGAACTAGAGTTGGCTTTTTTGTAATTGGAGCTTTTTGAGGTGCCATAATTTTGAGAACCTAAATAGAATGAAAAGGGTTTTGAGGAGCCTTTGAAAACGGAAATACCAGGAATTTCAGCCAATCACTGGAAAAAAAAGTCGCTTGGATCTAGAGTCCAGACTCTTAAAAACATCGACAAGAAAAAATACTCTTGATTCAATCGGAGTTTTGCTTGATTCGAGAACCAAGTCTCTTAGTTCAAGCGGATTTCCTTTTGATTCAAGCAAAAAACCGATTGAATCAAGAGTATTTTTTCTTGACATTGTTTTCAAGAGTCTGGAATCTGGATCCAAGCTACTTTTTTTTCCAGTGATCGAAAGGAGCCAGGAATGTGAGAAAAAACTCGAGAAGCTCTAGCAAAAATATACAAAAACTAATGAGGAAAGTTTTGTTCAAGTGGTGATTTCACATTAAAATTTAGGAATTAACTTTAAAATAATGGGAAAAATATGGCAGCCCACTCAAAACGATAATAATGGCAAATCTCGATGCATGGTGATATTAGGGAAAATTGTTCCTAGTCAGTGGCTTTTTTCCTCTCATATTTTTGTAAGTTAAATAAAAAAAGCCAATCACTAGTTTCGTTGTACTATTTCGTTGTACAGTTTTCATGTATCCTGGATGATAAGAAGTCTCGTTTAATGCCACACAGTATGCGCATTCAAAACGCTCACAAATACCGCATTTTGGACTATTTTAAGTAGGTAAGTAGATTTTGTGGGCACAAAGCTGGCTCTCTTCTCCTGAGGATGATTGACGATTTTGTACTGTTTATATTGATTTGACGAGTCCTTTATTTTTAGTGATTTTTAGATTTTTAATACTTACAAATGTAGTTTCTTGTGCTCGATACTTGATGGCCTGCCAAACAAGGCTATGCCCTAGTCGTTAGAAGAAGCAGAAGAAGAAGAAGAAGAGGATGAAGATGATGATAGAGATTTTGAAAAATTCAAGAACAAGACAGTCCCAAAACTTTTGTTTTGTGGTGCCGATAGTGAAATTTTCAATTTTTTGGTAAAAAAATAAAATGGCGGCGAAAATTTGGAAACGTAGCACGGCGATTGTGGTACTTTTGCCGGAAGATGACGATTTGGTTGATACTGGAACTGCAGCTTCTATGCACCTTGCATCGGAGAAAATCCCACTTCTGAACGCCACACGCCTTTCATCCCTCTATTTATCCATGCACTCGCTCGGCGCACTCGGCACGCGGAATTGATTCGTTGGCGAATGCATGCCGAGACTATCTACCTACCCTAATTAATTAAGGTTGGTATTTGTGTTGATTTGAGATGAGAAATTCTTTTTCTCTCATGGAAATATGAGCCGCGTTTAGCAGAAAGGAACCAAACCACATCAGCGTTTCCAAATGTAACCGGGTGATTTCATTTTTTACAAAAGAACGTTTGAGCGCATTCCTTTGAAAATTCCAAGGCGCTTGCCTCGTATACTAGGCAGAAAATTCACTGAGATCTGGCCAAAAATCCGCACAGCCGTTTTCTTGTAAAAATTTGAATCACCCAATTAAATTTGCCAATAGCTGATGTGACTCAGTTCATTTCTGCTTAACGTGGTCCATTTTTGGTTAATACTGGAACTGTACTGCCGTGCTAAGGGAAAACACTTTCAGGCGTTGCCAAATTTCCTTCGATAAATCACAAATGCTCAGGAAACTTTGTTTATATTGCTTTTCGTTTGTTTGGCAACATTCGAATGCTCATATGGCGTTTTTTCTTGGCGCGGCTGTGTGGTTTTCATGCACTTTGCATCGGAGAAAATCCCGCTTCTGAACGCCGCACGCTTTTCATGCCTCTATTTATCCATGCACTCGCTCGGCGCACTCACTCGGCAGGCGGAATTGATTCGTCGGCGAATGCACGGGATTGGTCAGGCGAATGTATCCGGGTCGGCGGGTGCACGCGGGCGGCGAAAGGAAAAGGAAACCGCCCCGGAACACGCGAGCGAGTCAACTTTCTTCTCCGAAAACCCTTTTTTCATTATTTTCCTTCTCGGGGGACGGGTTAATATCTGATTGGACGCGCTCACCTCGCCCCCTGACAACGCTCCACACTCCGCGCGTCCCCCCCTCCCCCCGTCGGATCCCGCGGAACTTTCAACTTTCGCCGTCCCCGAATACACGGCGAAGAAATACACGGCGAGGAATATATTTATACTAGACGGGAGCTCGAGGCAAAAAGCTCGGCTTTAGTGCTTGTGTGCGTCTGGGCGATCAAAATTTAAAACGCTTCCTCGGTAAAATTTTCGTCGTTTCCTGGACGAAAGAACGTAACTTCATCCCAAGGTTACAAAGTTGACTCAAATAATGCACTTTTTCACAGGAATGTACGTGTGCAAATTGTGTCCAAATTTCCGTCTGATTTTTGTGGGAGATCAGAGGAAAAATCGGTGGAATTTGGAGTTATACAACTATACTCAATTCTCTCCTGGGTAAAATACAATTAGCAAGGGAAAATTTGGCAACATTGAAATGTAGTTACGTTATTTCGAGGGAGACGAAAGTTTGTGACACAACGAGCGGATGGAGAAGATGAGGAGGTGAGATTGTGGCCAGTCCAGATTCTCCAAGTACTTTAGGATGTAATCGGTCAAGGGCAAGGGATTTTCGCAGGATCGTAGAATAGTTTTTCTTTTGTAAAATTTCGTAAATAACCAAAAGACTCATTGAAAAATTTAAAAAAAAACTATGGGTTAAGGGAGAAAGAGCCAATCAAAATCCGACCAATCAAAACTCTTTTAACGAAAAGATGCTTCATCTTCATACGACCGGTTTTCGGAGGACCCTGGACCATTTAATATAAGTTCCAAAAATAAAATCATCTTTCTTTTTTAATTGTTTATGAATAAAAAAAAAAGTTTTCTCTTTGTCAATACTCTCTCTTCAGATAAATCAGTTCACACGCAAACCTGCCATTATCTCCAATATCCGATCCCCACCCTCCATTCAGCGTCAAAAACTCCACGATTAAGTTCGCTCGCTGGAAACGCAACGCGAAATGTATCACCATGACGACGACTAATGAAACAGAAAACGTGGAGATCATACAATTCTATGTTCATTTCGAGCAACTTTTCGAGTAAAGTCCATCCTTGCACATTTTCGAAGGAATATGAGTCCGAAATGCTTCCAAAGTTTGTGATCGTTCACAGAAAAAAAGGACCTTAGCGGTAGATAAAGAAGAAACAATCTTGGATGGAGCAGTTCTTGTCGTGTTGGGTCAAAAAATCGAATTTTGAGATTTCCACGGAAAAAATTTTACCAGGACACTAAAAAAAACTTGCAAACAATTTATTTTGTTTTTTTTAGCAATAAAACATGTAAAATTTATATCACAAGCTCTGAATTTAGCCTAAAATGAGCATATCAATAGTTATAGCTCTAAGCCACGTTTAGAAACTGCAACCATAAAACTACCGTATAACTTAAGGTTACAAGATTCATTTTTATAGCTTGGCATTTTTGGGTGTTTTTGTACCCAAATATTTGTAAAGTACTTCTTTAGACTCTGCCATCACTAACTTAAATCTGAGCGTCTGAGGAGTGCCAACTTCAAGACACTTGAACAGAAAAATGAACATTGTGAATTAAAGAGGAACCTTCAACGACTTTGGAACGCCCTTCAATGACATCGTGAAACAATTTCTCGCTCATTTTTGCCAATTTTTTACCTCAATCTCGGAGAATTACCGCGCGGACTAGCCTACCCAATTGCCACTTTGCGTTGATCACCTCAATCAAAGTTATTGTCGACTGCAACAGCATACTGCATGCCTCCTTGCCAAATGTGCAAACGATCGAAAATAACCCCCACTAAAAGTGATCAGGAATTCCAAACGGAATGGTAACAATGGTATGAATTCGTCATTAGGGGCACGCACAAGTCTTGTTCCACTGTTTCGTTGTGACGCTTGCCGGTGCAGAGTGAGTGGATCATAAAACTTTCCGCAATGCGAAAGTTCTAACTTTTATGAGTTTTTTTGGTCTCCGTGGCAACACTGTTTGCGACCCGCGTGACTGCAATACGTTTGACGTCGCGAAATCACACAGTGATTATCATTGGCTTGCGCAAGCCTACGGGGCAAGGTTGCGGTCTTGCACCGCAGTGGTAAGTCGAATTGACCCCAGTAGTCATTTTTACGTGAAAAGCACTTCGTGCCGAAAGCTTGCGATAAAAATAGCATCATTTTTTATTGACAGTTAAATGCAGTTGCAGGGTATGAACGGTAAAACTCCCAAACCACGCATCTCGTTTAAGCTGTTTAAAAAGCTAGGGGGCTTTTTTATTTTTTTAAAGGAGAACAAATCTATCTCATTCCTTGAAGTTTCCTCAGGATTTGCCCCATACATAAGAGAAAAGTTATGAAAATTTTTAAGAACGGACGTTGAGTAGTTTTTCTTTAAAAAACAAAACAAAAAAAAACGATAAAAGCACTGTAAATGTTTGATTTGCCATTTAAACTTACAGAAAAGGATCGATTAACAGGGTCCTTGCAACGAACAACTTAATAATCGATCATTCATACCATAGCATCAATTGGGCAAATATCGATAATCGATCATTCACGACGGCACAGGTCTCTGGCAGTGTGTCACAGTATCTCTTATAATATCAAATTCAAATGAACATAGTCGTGCTGTAAGAAACTACCGAGAAATATATCAAGCTGAAAGGAACTGTGGGCAAATCAATGGTTGAATTTACCCACCCAATCGGCAATAAAATGAACTATAACGCTTCGAACTTATTTTTGAGGCTCCGTAAAGTCTCCCGCAACGGAACTTCAGAATTCAATTTTCCCATCCAAGTTTGTGAGAACTGCTTCAGAAAGATTTTGCCTCCATGGGCTAAGGACTCTTTTCTCATGGACGTTGTCATTGACCGCTGGCGATTCTGGAAAAGTTAGCAACACTGTTATCCCTTCATTTGAATGTATGTAAATCAATCGATTCTAGGTGAGGTAGCTTGCCTCACCTAAAAGCGATATTTTTGGTGGATTTAGATGGAGGAGAAACGGTGTTGCCAACTCGCAAAATTACCACTGACGTTGAAATTCAATTAATATCGGCCTATTCATGTGAGAAAAGACACAGGCCTCAATTGCGGTGCGCCTCGTGTGACCGAGGCCACTGACCTACGTCCCAAAACCCATGTATCACCGACGTAATACGACATGTTCATGAACCTCAACAATAGGCGAAAAAAACCAACTTGAAAGTCACGCGGCGAGATTTCATGAATGACAAGATTTTTCTCGCGATCCGCGGTGTCCATCCGGCGCGGCCGGCGGCGCACAGTGGATCGAGTCGATGGAAGAAGTCGGACAAAATTTGGAAACTTTAAACGCTTAAAACTGAGTTTATACTAAAATTTGAGGTTCTCAAAGTGGTTTCATTGGTTTTCTCGTGCAATTTTCTTTCAGGAACACCCCTTGAAATTCAAAATATGACGAAATTAACATCAAAATTTGGGGTTTTACTATAATTAAAAAAACTATCACGCGGTCAAAGTTCGAAAAATTCGTCAGAATTATCAAGTAATAAAATTCGTTGAAAGTTGAAATCGCTTGCCGGGTGCGAATATCACAACGATTTTAAACCGACGCACAGTGGATCGAGTCAATAAGGAAGGTCCGACAAAATGTGGAAACTCTAAACGCTTTTGACTCCGTTCATACCAAATTTTGAGGCTCTAGAAAAGGTTTCATTGTTTTCCTCGTGAAATTTACTTCTTTGAAGCACCCCCTTCAAATTTAAAATGTGACGAAATAAACATCAAAATTTGCAGTTTTAGTCAAACATTTTAGGTTCGAGCTCTTTACTTGACTCAAACCACTGTGCGGCGCGCCGAAACCGCGAAGCGCGCGGGACACGGTTCGCGGCCCAAAGTTGAGGGGGGGGGGCTGTCGGGGAGAACTGCTGCGTCACGAGCGGAGAAAACAAAGAAAAACCCGAGGGGGACGGGCGACCTGAAAAATGCAGCGCTCCGGGGCCGGGTGATGCAGCTGTTTTGACCCCAGCTCGTCGGAGGGTGAAAGGAAAGTCACTGATAGCGGAGCCACTGGCTGAGCGCATCCCTTATCAATTTATTTCTTTTCAGATTCGCCACGGCCCTCCGGGCGCTTTTCGTGATTTGGACCGCGGGGTTGTCCGCAGAGATGAGCGAGACGGCTTAGAAACTTTTAGCTTTTTTGTTTGATACGTCTTTTTACGAGTGATTCATCAACAGTAACTCTTGCTGAGCAATGGGTCAGCTTGTAAAAACTGTCCTGTGTGTTTTGTTAGTAGGTCCATCAATTTTTCTCTGATGTTGCTATCATACTGGCAGTCAGAAGTGTACAGTCTGACAGTCTGCACGCACATGCGCACTTGGATTATTGCTTCATTTGTACATCTATTTATCTTGATTCCTTCCTGGGTATGATTCTATGACTTGTATTCGACACATGAAACAGGTGAGATTGTATCGAAATCGATTGGTTCAACATGTAAACATAGGACAGTATGTTGAGCTTTTTAGCCAAGGTGCGTTAAAAATTCAGCATACAAGCACAATTTTCCCTCAAAAAGATACGCTGTTTTTGGTGCAACACTAGTAACAACCATCCAGGCACATGTGAACATAGCCTCAAAAGTCAACTGAGTAATCTAAAGGAACAGGTTTTTTGTGGTAGATTCTTGATCTTTATGAATATACAAAATTGCAATGAAAAGTGAAATAGCTAAGAATTTTCTCATTTTCAGCTTTCTAACTTAAATCCTAAAATTTTTGTTTATGTTAAATTATTTTTGAACCGAACGATACATCGCACCAGTATCGAATACGATCCTGATACTTTCGATTCTTTTGCCTCTGACTTGACGTCCAACCTAAACCGATGTAGTCTCCGCCTGTTGGAATGCTCACAATGTTGGAAAACAGGGATCTCCAAGGAAATGGGAAGGGATCGGAGAGGTAGGGTGAGGCAGACGCCGGCTGGGGCGAGGGTGAGGGCGGGGGACAAGGGTGTCGGTCGGAAGACAAGGCCGCGGTGAGAGGAGATCTGACAAATCGCTCAAGATTACAGAGTTAGTGCTGGGTGTTATTATTGTGTCATTAGAGGACTCCTCGAGTGGTGTGCAGTAATCCTCCGCGAGTAGGTAACACGCTGCCGATGCTCTGGCCGATCTCCTCTGGACCCGAACCAGGAGACGCTTGCATCCCTCGCGCTTTTACGCCCGGGAAAATATCAACTCGCTTCGCTGTCAATTCCTCCCAGACGCAAGTTGACTCCGTACCGGTATAGAGTTTAAGCTGCTTCTTTAGCACTTGGAAGAACGATTGGACAGTCGATCAATCAATTGATGATTTACTGAATTTTAAGGCATGTTTAAAAAATCCTGGAATCTCGCATCAGGGTGTAGTACTTGAGGAATTTGTTTGGAAGTGAATATCGTTACCTTCCGGCCAAGGTATCACAAGCACCATGCGACGTTTAAAAATTTCCGCCACCATTTTATTTGTTCACAGATAAATTTGTTCAAGAAAGCTGCACGAATACTTGACTGAATTTTCTTTGTACTGCCGCGGATAAAATTCAGTAAAATTTTAAAACAGATTCAGCCAACAATTTTTCTGTAATAAAATGAAGTGGCGGCGGAAATCTTGAAACGTCATTGGCACTTGTGATACCTTATCCGAAAGAAGTCGATATCGCAAATCGAAAGATATGATGGTGGATTTTTAAGTTAGTTTACCCATTTAATATCTCTATAACTGAATTCCAATCAGATAATTGGACCGAAACTTTTAATAATTTCCTCCCAAAAATTCCTTTCACAACATTTCATATTACTTTTACTGGAATAACGGTTAAGGTAACCAAGAAGTTAGAATCGTTGATAAAGTTTCCTTTTCCTACTGCCAGATTGCCTGTTACCACCATCAGACGTTGAGACAACCTGAACTGCTGGCAAAGCCCAAGTTTTTCCCTCTGTAAGTCAAGTGAGGATTCAAAATGCAGCAGCATGTGTGTGTGGACAGTTTCTTTTTTGGAATCTCAGGTAAGCAATCAACAAGAGAATTCAGGTTACATTAAGAACATAAATTCTCTCAATGAATCGGAAGTACTTAACGCGCTGAATAGCGAACACTCCGCGTAGTTAATTATTTAAACACTCCTAAATAATCACGATGAGTTAATGAAAACATATAATGAAAAGTCAAGGAGCACACATTGAATACTCGTCTCACTCTGTATGTTCGCCTTCAATAACCGTGGCGGCAACTTGCGCGACTTGGGAGCACGAATAGTTGCTGGCAGAGGTTTTGCCGCTATCGCTCTATCCAGGTATAAAACACAGCCCAAATAGAATACGTTGTTACGGAGGAAACTTGTTTTGCATTGAATCCAATGTTCGATTGGCTTACGTCGATCTAAGTTAAGTTTAAATCGAAATAATTAAAAATTAATCGAATTAAATCGGTAACACACCGCCTTCCTCATTCTTGCATCATTAAATAAGTTGTACCTTGATAAAACTGATCTACCAAAAATAAAGTAACATTGACTGGAAATAGGTTGATATCGAGTAAATGTGAATCAAATGATTCTAGAAGGTAGGTGCATCTCAAAGATGGGTGACATTCCAAGAGAGGTCGGTAAAATTTTCTAAGAGGGTGGTTATCATCGACGAGTGACTGGGTGATTTTCTTTGTTTTTGCTTGCTTTCACCCTTTCATTATTCAATGGTTGCTCCTTTTCAATCGGTGCTTGCTTTTGACGAGAGTTTATTTTAATTTTTAAAGGACTGAGTCGTCTTTCAACGCGATTGTTTGGGGTGGCTTTTTTCTGAAGCTGTGCTTCATCGCATAATCTCAAAATCGAGCGAGCGTGGTGCATGTTTGGGTGGGTGCCAAGATGTGCCTTCAATGACTTTCGAGATGGTTCTCATAACGTACCCAAAGAATCCATCCCCTGCCCCTGTTTAGAGGCAACCCTCTTGAAAAACGTCCGCTTTTCAAATATTATTTCTCACCTTGTACCTTCACGTGCGATTTTGATCAGCGATGAAGTTCAGAAAAACGCCTATTTTTTTAACATACACTGGAATAAAAAAAACACATTGGATCTAGAGTCCAGACTCTTGAAAATATTGACAAGAAAAAATACTCTTGAGTCTTGATTCAATCGGATTTTTTCTTGAATCAAAACGAAATCCGCTTAAATTAAGAGTCCTTGGTTCTTGATTTAAGCTAGATTCTGATTGAATCAAGAGTACTTTTTCTTGTCGATGTTTTTAGAAGTCTGGACTTTAGATCCAATGTGTTTTTTTTTTTCCAATGTATATCGATGACCGAAATGCGAAACCACTTATCTCCTTTGCCACGTTGCAGACTTACAGTCGTACTTAATTTTTCCTTTGGAAAACAAGTCACCGTAATTTGTTCAAAACTTCCGGGACTTTTCTCTGTTGGCAGAATATTCTATATGCATTTCAGACTATATGGCGGGCTTGTTTCTTTTTGAAAAAATGAATTAAGAGCGGAAATTTCAAAACTTTGCAACGGAGATACGCTATTTTGCACTTTGGTCATCGATATGTATGTAATTGTGTTTGCCCGTTTTAATGAGGACACCGATTTTGGTTTTTACTTTTGGACATTGGTATTAGTTTGGCTCAAAATATGTCAATATAAAGTAATTTCCTCAGAAAATCGTTCGTGAATCGAAATTATTTAGGTTCTTTTACGGCAAGAATGACCATGCATAATCTTGACATCATCATGGCGCTTATAAGTGGTTCTAAATTTATACTCTTCATTTGCCCCTGGCATAACAATTGCAAAGAGAGTACCTCTTGGAAAACGGGGTCAAAGAAAACTGTTGAGGGGGGGGGGTGAGATTGCATGCACTGGAACAAAGAAAACCTGGTCAAAATAGGTGGAAAGAAGATACAAATGGGAGGAGGGAGTTTGACGGAGCACTGACAACCAATATGTTAATGTCTGTCTACGTTACATAATTGTCGGACTCCACAGACTTCCACGACCCCGTGCACAGAGCGCATCCAGATATTCAGTCATTTGTCTTAGCAGGTGGCAGCGTTGCTAAGTCGGCAGGAACAAAGGGAGAGAAAAAGAAATATAGTTTCGGTTGATAGAAAGGACGCCTTGAGGCAAGCTTTGCGTCTTAAGGAACATTAATAATTTCGATGACTAAATATTGCTTGAACAGCCACGGTTTACCGAGGGAGACGTGATCATAGTTCTTGCAGCCTGCTCCGTGCCCAATTACGAGAACAGCTTTCGTATAAGTATTATAAGTAACATATGTGAGTGTTCAAGTACGATTTGGAGTTTTGATACGTACAAAAAACATGCCTCTCGACTGCGATGTCAAAAATTCAGCAACGCTATTTCTAAAAAAAAAACGTTCGTGATTCTTCTATTCCGTGTTGAGAATATTCCTCGAGAATGTGTATTAATATTGTTAGCTCAATATCCTCAAAAAAAAAAAAAAAAAAAAAAAAAAAAAAAACTCGAGCAGATATACTGTGATCAAGGTACGCTTGGAATGACATCGTATTCGACTTCATGACCAAACAGTTTGTCTGGTATGGCCACGAGACAAAAAGGACGCCCAATTACAGGGGGTTTTAAGGGAAACGAAGGAATGTCAACAATTCCCCGAAGATCTTTGAGAAGGGCTATGGCGGATAGGGGTCGTAGAGCGTCAGAGAGCGCTGTGTAAGCGGATTTTATGTATGCATGCTAACATCATTCAGTGGGCCGATTATTGAAATTGATAGACAAAGCTTTAGGCAAATAAAGCAAAACGGATATGAAGGGACCTTACTGGTGGAAGCAGGTAATCGCAGTTGACAAAAGTAATAGGTAATAGACTAACTAAAGGCAACCCATGAGAGACCCTATGGTTAGTGCATCATTTTCTTCCCATAGTCAATGAGAACCACCCATACCAACCAATAGGCTAACTTCATGCTCCCTTCGTCTTCTTTGTCTATAGCTTTGCCTATCAATTTCAATAATCAGCCCGCATGGAGCAAGTATAGGTCCAATATTCCTGTGAAGTTTGTCAATACTCTAAACACGCAGACAGAAGGATGATGGGCGAAAACGGCGAAGGTGAGAAATCAAATAGAATCGTACACAAAGCGTAGCGATGACAGTGATGTAAAGATTCGCAGCTATAAATCACCGAGGTGTCACCAAAGTCGGGGGGAGGGGGGAGGGGGGCGTCGAAAAAAAGGAGGGCTCGAGGCATCGAAAGAATCAAAGTTCAAAAAATATCTGTTGATGTGCAAGACGTCTGGGTAGCGGAACTGACAAAAATTCTGCTCGAGAAGCGAGAGGGAGGAAGAGGAGTCCTCGACGTAACATTGTCACAATTTCATCGTCTTCCACATCATTTTGCAAGTTAAAAAAAATGAACGCCCTTTGAAAGGCGCGCGAGGGAGCGACGAAGAAAAGGGCAGGAATAAAGGGCCGACACCAACCGAGACATCATTTTATAGTCAGATAACATTCACTTAACTTTAAGGTTATGTTTTCTCCTTTTTTTTCGGATTCCTCCAAAGCTCCATGATAAATTATTAAGAATAAACATGCTGAACCCTTACAAACCTCTCGGCTATTTCCCCCGCCGCGATCTCTCGCCCTCTCTCTCTCTCGCGCGCCGCGGCCAGATCTAAATTTCTAATTTTCAACCACCCTCTCGAGTTATTTTTCATCCTCCTTTTATTCATATTGAGGTAATATTCCTGTGGTGATCGCCCGACACAAATTCAACCCCTCGAGCTGCGAGAAACCGCGTCGCTCTATCATTTTTCTCGCGAATCCCAGGGATGAAAATGAATGGGCTAAAGGGAGAGTTTATAGAAAACCAATGTCCTTTCAATTTTCTGTGCCTATATGTGATCGGAACACTTATTGAGTATGCGTGTCGTTGACGGGACTACCTTTTGGGAATTAAGAGAAAATTCCTATGTGCGCCTTCAATTCTTTATGTATGCAACCTAGGCATCCGCTGAGCAGGAGTAGTTGCATTTATACATATATTCTTATCATCGGCGAGTTCCAGCTTTATCAAGAGAAATATAGGTTGGTGGAGTGTGAGGAACGTGTGATTTGTGGTGTTTTCCTTGAAAACATAAGTTGGAAAATCCGAACTTGAGTTGATTGCAGTATTGCACTTAAATATGTCTCACAAAAATTTTGATGTGCAAATATCAAGGAGAGTCATACTGAGCCTTATGAATACAAGTTCAAACGTAAAATAACGTTGATTTAAGCAAAACCAATTTAACGCTTTCATTTCCCATGTTTGAAACTTAAAATTGTTAAATTATTTAACTTCTCACCATGTATTTACGGAACAATGAGTTGAACCGCTTGCCATTCAGCCCTCATGATTTTTAAAATCTTTTTTCATCGAAAACTCAAATCTTGAACGTTCGACCTATCTCAACACAAATTATTCAACCAAAGCATGTGTATAGAACAATCACAAATGAGAACAAACTCGCATGATAATGAAGATCTAAATGCAACTGAAAGTCGAGCAATAACTACACAAATTAATATTGAGCAAAGCTGTACGGAAAAACAATTTCTGTTGGCGCAACAGAAAGTCAAAATGATGATTCCCGGACAAGAAAACTCATTGACAAATCAAATTTTGTAAAAACTTTTTCTTACCGATTTTTCTAAAATTGTTGTTGATACTTCGAACTTCTAAATTTCGATACTCTACTCTACTTCGATACTAATTTTAGAAAAATCGGTAAGAAAAAAGATTCACAAAATTTGATAAAGTATGGCCGATAAAGTTAACAAAAGAAGTGAAAACTCATTGAGTCAAAAAGAACTTTCCTTGTCCTAAGCGGTATTTCTGTCTTCTCACAAAGACATTCGCGATTACTTCAATGACATATACGGTTGATTTATCAATAAATCTCGATTTTTTACCTATTTTTAGTGTATAACTCATTAACTCCTAGCACAAGATGAATGCTTCACAAACTTTATGTTTCCTGCGCATGTGTACGTGCGTGATATCTTCATTAAACGTATGTGTAATTTTTGTCTTTGAATGAATAAATCGAGTGATCTCTATTTTCTCAAAAAGACATTCGATTACTTCGAAGAAATTTTCTGTTGCTTTATCAATAATTCATTAGGTCTCGATTTTTTTTCCTATTATTTAGTGTATATAGCACAAGATAAATGCTTCACAAACTTGATGTTTCCTGCGCATGTGTACGTGCGTGATATCCTCATAAAACGTACGTGTAACTTCTGTCTTTGAATGAATAAATCAAGTAAATACTCTCATTAACTTTTCGTCTACCGCTGATCGTCGGTTGAATTCCGGTGTGGTTTGGAGTCGCGCCGGAAGTCGCTTTTTAGCGCCATTCCTGTCGGGAAATTAATACTCGGAACAATTAAGTCGAAATCAATCATGGCAGAAGCTCGGGCTCATCCCGGGGGAAAATTAATGAAGTGCGAACAACATGTGGTGTCAGTTCTTACGAGACGTGTCCCTGTCCCTCACTCGAGGCTGTCGCTCACCCAGAAAATGTGGATGCACCCAATTGCAAGCAAAACTTACTTGTCTACGATACTTCGTATACATATTCGATTGTTGCCAAATTTCCTCGGATAAAATGTTTATTTTTAAGGAATGTTATGAAAGTTTATCCTTAACATTTTCAGGAACTTTAGGAGAAATTGCGAACAAAATAATCTAAAAAATTTGAAGAAAAATTTTCATAGTTTTACTAAGAGATTCATGTTTCATCAAAGGAAATGTGGCAACGCTTAAAGGATCATAAGGCGTTTTTCCTTAGCACGGCAGAATCGGTTGTCACGTTTTTCTCGGGCGTAGTTCGTTCTAGCATATTATGCCATGCTGAGGGTAAAGGCCGTATGAACGTTTATATGTTGCCACATTTACTCCAGCGAGATTTAAATTTCTAGTCTCTTGAAACTTTCAGACACCTCGCATCAAATGGACTACATTTTGCAATTTGGAACTGAAAATCCTTGCCCGGTTCAAAAACAACGTATGTGCCATTAGTTTCCATATGCACACATGTGTTTTTCCAGAAGAGCCAGAATTTATAGTTCCTAATCCCAAAATGCAGTCCAAATCATATTGTGCGAAGTCATTAAGTAACACGTAACGCATAATAACGTTAAGGCGCGATGCGCTTCAGGGGTTGAACCACGCAGCGGTCAGGGGTTCTTGTTGCGATTAAAATTCTGTCAGAAAATAGAATTGAAACATCTACAAGTTGAGGATACTCATATTTTATAAACAGACATTCGGCATGGTCAAAAGATTCATACGACGTTCCTCTTTGACCCCGTAATATTAAAGCTCATTTGAAACGTTTTCGAGACAGTTTGGCAACGGAGAGCAACTGTATCCGCCCTTCGAGTTCCAGCATAAACCATAGTTATCGACTGATTTAGTTTCGACTTGAATTTGGAGTTTAAACACAAATATGAGCTTAGTATATTCTACAAGGAAAAGAAAATTAGCTCCAACTTGAAATATTTAGAACTTTTAATGGAGTAATAGTCAATGGGGATATGATGGAAAATACGATTCTCTCGGCAGAAACTTATTATTGATGTTTGGTCTGGACTAAATTGTATAAGCGCAGTAAGGGCGCAACAGACATCAGTTTATCTGGAGCTATTTTAATGATTTTGATACGAACTTGGATGAAAAAAAAATAGTGAAATTAACCATGTTAAGCAACAAATCGTCGTTTCCCGGAAGAATGAACGTGATTCCATTCCAAGGTTGCAAGAGTGACTCAAACAATTCGATTTTTTAAAAGAATATACCCGTGCATGATTTTTGTCCGAAATTTGTCTGAATTTTGCGTAGGATCAGATGAGAAATCAGTGAAATTTTCAGTTAGAAATTCCCAATAATCAACACTTAACATTGCAATTTGCAAGGGAGATTATGACAACACTAAAATGTAGTTCCGTTTTTTCGCTCGTTCAGGGACGAATCGATGATTCCCATTTTCAACGTTTGAACTTTCAAGATTCGGAAATTCTAAACTTTTATGAACCCTCATTTTGCAAATTAATTCAGCATCTCGATCACTGCCAAATCAATTACAAATTCATCTAACGGTGCGTTACTGCTCTTACGGCCGAGTGATCAATTCGATTATCCTACGATAAGCGTCGGCGTTTCGCCCCGATGGCCGCCACCAAATTAAAGCCCGAAGCCGGGGCCTCAAAGCGCGGGATAAAATCCAACTCGGAGAATAAATTGGATTAACACCTGCCGACGGACGGACCGGACCGGAGGATGACCGGGCGATGGCGACTTCGAACTCGTCAAAATTCGAGATGAAAAATTGAGAGCAGCGGAAACGCGGATCGAAGTTTTTTTTTTTTTAATCTGAGACGGGAGAAAAATGGGAGACGGGGAGAGGGTATATTTACCGGGCGGTGGGACCGGGAGTGGAATTAATCTTCGATACGAAGGTTGATGAACTAAGGAGCCGGGAAGCTGTCGCGCGGTGATTGAAGCCTTTTTTGGGGCCCCGGCCGCCCGGCCGCTCATGCTCATCTCGGCGTCGGGATCGGCCTCTCCGCGGACATGTCTGACTACCTGCGATCTCCGCTCCGGCCGGCGCTGATCAACATGGAGCTTCCAATCCGCGCTAGTTCTGCACTGCTGCTGGCCGATTATTGTAACTGATAGACAAAGCGACAGACAAAGAAGACATAGGGAGTATAGAGCGATCCGATTGGTTGACATGGTTGGTTCTTATAGATTAAGGAAGAAAATGGTGGGCTAACTGTCGGGTCTTTGGTGGGTTGCCGTTAGTTAGTCCATTACCTACCTCCTATGTCCATTGCCACCACCCGCTTCCACCAATAGGATCTCTCCAAATCCCTTTTGTCGTCTTTGTCTATAGCTTTGTCTATCAGTTTCAATAATTGACCTGCAGCGCAGCACTGGTGTTGCCATAAAGCGCAGACTTGATAAAGGAGGGGTTATGCAATTTGGGCCGAAATCGGCCCCTCCACGGAATCCGCGGTAATTTTATCACATTTGGCAGTTGACGATGCATATTTAACAGAAATAATTGAGTTTTGCCGATACTCACATTATTGACCGCAAAATAGGGGCCTAAATATGGCTCCTAAGCTCAGAAAATGTGCGTTTTTTGCGGTTCTAACCTCAGATTAGGACCTTGGCCCGAGGGTGACGGGTCATAAGGTTCAAACATGATGTCAGGGACAACTATAGATCCGTAACATACTTGAATATGATCAACCGTTGCCATTGGGCCCAAGTTCAAAATCAAATTTTCAAACTTTTTAGCCCGAAATAGCTAAAAATCCATGTTTTTCGCGTTTCTACCTCAGTTTTTGAGTTGGGCCCAAATGTGTGTTATTAAGGCCTTTATTTGAACGAAACCCATCCCAGAAAAATTAGCACTTTTTCGACGGGTTATTTTCTCGATATGCTCATTATGATTTTTAAGAAATTTTTGTTTTCTTGTCCAGAAAAATTTCATGACAGACCCATTGCTGAGTACAAAGGTGCTGAATAGAAGCTTTGAGGCGCATTTTGAAAGCTCAGAAAATCCACGGCTGCCATTGTCGGGGAACGATCCGAAGGAAGTTTCCGCCTGCGGAGGCAAGAAGTTCCCACTTGGAATCCCAGCCATAACCACGTCGAGCACCGAGAGCCGTAGTGGGCACCGTGACGTCACGGGCGATTCAGCGAGGGCTCGGTGGGCGCAATCAAGAAGTTCCCAAGTCATTTTTCCCCGTCACCGGTTGACAAAGCTTTGATCGGCAAGTCACCGCGGTCAGGGCGGCGCGGTGCCCACAAACGCGGCTCGGTGCTCCTTCGGGTCCGGGCCCGGAGATGAATGAAACGGCCGCAACCGGACGGATGCATGAATGAGTTAGAGACCTCATTTGTAAATTGATTAGGTTTCCCGTACTGATTGCCTCGCGCTTCGGCTTCGGCGCCGCAGCCGCCGCCGTTCCACGCATCCAAAAGTTGCAGCTTCGGACTCGACCGTGTTGCCGGATTGGGCAAGAGCTCGGAGAAAATTTAGAAGGTGTTGGTGATGGCGAGCCAAAGACAAGGGATCCCGGTCTCTTGGTGGTAGTTGGAAACGTTTACTTTCGGGAATGGAGATGTTCCATGTGTGAAGAATTTGCAATTTGACTGTTGATTCTTACGTAAAAGTTCGCGTGAAACACGATGGTCACAACCACTTCGGCAGCTGCGCCGCCGCGCTGATCGCACTGTGTTTGGCGCAATGCGTGACGTATTCCTGCAGTCTTGTAGGCGCTATGCGTTTCACGCCAACCGCTCCTGACCACACTGTGTTTTGCGCAATGGGTGAAGTATTCATGCAGTCTTGCAGGCGCCAATTTGTGTTACATGCCGACCGCCGCACCGAGGGCTTGTCCTTTTCATCTCAAGTCCTCGTCATCATCCCTCTCTGCGCTGAGCTCCAGGCCAAATGGAGATGTTGCATGTGTGAGGGATTTGCGATTTGACCATTGATTCTTATGTAAAAGTTTGCGTGAAACACGATGGTGCCACTGGTCTTCTCTGAAATCAACTCCCAAGCTCAAAAAAGCTCTCAAGTTGAAGATAAAATGGCGGGGATATCCCACGCTGTCCTAAGAGTCCTCCTCCATATCAAGACAAAGTCTATCATTTTTTCCCTTAGTCTATGGAACCATTCACTTTAGCCGAGGATCGCTTCATGCTTCCTATGTCTTCTTTATCTATAGCTTTGTTTATCAATTCAAAAAATCAGCTCGCAGACCAAGAACCCGGGACGAACCCGGGATTTGGATAATATGAAGGGACAGACACACTGGGAAAAAAACACATTGGATCTAGAGACCAGACTCTTAAAAACATCAACAAGAAAAAATACTCTTGATTCAATCAGATTTAAGCTTGCATCAAGAACCAAGTATCTTAATTTGAGCGGATTTCCTCTTGATTTAAGCTTAAATCTGATTGAATCAAGAGTCTTTTTTCTTGTCAATGTTTTCAAGAGTCTGAATTCTAGATCCATTTTTTT